>BMAV01024561.1:0-33130 GCA_019973955.1 Trichonephila inaurata madagascariensis
AAATCTTTTCCCACGGTAAAAAGTTATTTCCCGTTGTATTCTATGAAAACCTTCGAATTTCGGTTCATATGTCAACTGGCTACATTTGATAACCGTCGTCCATGTATAGACCTCGGCCTACCACCATACATCACCATAACTCATTCAGTCAGCAACCCAGGCAGTGTTTGGAAATGACCCCTAAACGAGTGGGTTCGGGTTCAAGCCCCGAGAAAAGGCGGCTGTATTTTCCCGGGAAAAGAAGTCAGATTTTCACCGTGGGTTTCCCCGTCTCGAATGGAAAGCAGCGCACCCTTTGTTATATGCTGGGATCATCATTTGTAATAAATACCTATATTCTTCCCCCCTGTATTGTTTGTTTTTTTCCCTTTGATCAAAATTTCTTCCACTTGTATTTCTATACCCCGGGGAAAAAACACACAATAACTCATGCAGTCGGTTGAGCCGGAGTGTGCGATTGTAAATCATGAATATTTGTTTGTTTCGGGTTATTGTTTGACAACGTATGCTATGGGGGCCAGGGCCTCAAGAAGTCTTAAGACATTCTTGTGTCTAATACGGTTTTCTATTCGATTACTTCAAAGTAAAAAATTTTTTTTAAAAATATCTTAAATCTAAACAAAAATCTTATAATTTAAATCCATAATGGTAAAAAAAATAATAAAAGCATGATTAATATTATGAAAAGATATTCTAAAAGCAATCATTGCTTATTAAAATATGTTAAATTCGTGATTATAATTCTAATTTAGTAACAATTTTAGGAACTGGTATCTCACGCCTGTAGGATTTCTGCTTTAACCTTCAGAATATAGGGTTAAAATACATTGTTTCATGTATTTTAAAATACATTAAAAAAAAAATATTTTTTTATTGCTTTTTCAGTTTTTATTTTATTTTAAAATTGTTTGTATTAATTATTAAAGTATCAGGTAATCTCAATCTTTATCTCAAATTTACACCCAATATTTTGTCAAAATATCTAATTTCAATATGAAATTGAGATCACATCGTATATATTTTTTTAGATTACATTACCAAAATTCTCTAACCAGATTTACAGCAACATTCATTACCAGAATGTGATTTTTTATACCAATAAATATTTAATAAAAATTATTTAATTAATTGGTATTAAGTCCTAAAAATATTAAAGCGAAGTATTTCAACACATCAAGAACGCGCGTGATTGCTTAAAATTTCATTACTCTAATAAACAAAATAATGGATGAAAATATATCCATCGGATTTTACCATTTTATGTTTTCAAACATGAAGTACCGTATAACACGCATCTTAGTATAACGCGCACCTATACTTTAGAGCTGCAATTTTTTTAATGTTTAGGTATATTCGCCGTATATCACGCACCCCCTTTTTTACGAAGAAACCTGAAATGTACGTATGCAATGTTCTTATGTTTTTTCAAAGTATGTGCATTTTAGGTTTTATTCAAAGGGATTATCCCCGGCATTTGAAAAAACAGTATTTTAAAAAACTACCCTTTTTAAATTGTAAAATTCATTTTTTTTAAAAAAACGTATTTTTTATATATGTAGAAGTCTAATTTTTTTTTCTATACACATATCTCTTTTTATTTTTAAAGCTCTTATTCTTATACTTGGCGTATAACGCGCACCCGAAAATTTCGATCTTATTTTTTGCGTTAAAAGTGCGTGTTATACGCTGGATTTTACGGTAATTAAGTTAAAAAAGAAAGTGTAACAAATCAACATGAATATTTTAAATCAAAAGTTAGTTTATCTGTTAATTTTCTTGCAAATCGTTATAACTGCCGACAGCATTTATCTTGGGCAATGGTTAATGAAGCAAACTGCGTTAATTAAATTAGTTATTTAAAAATAATTAAAATTTCCACGATTACTTCTTTCAACGGAATATTTATAGCATTACAAACCCGAATCACAATTACGTGGTTTCAATAAAACTTTTAACTCTGTAAGTGTCTTATCTGATTATTATTATCATCATTATTTGCATTGAATTCCATAAAATGCGAATCGATACAATCATGTGAAAGGAGAAAAATTACTTAAAACAGATAACTAACATTGCCTTTTTTTTATCCAGTACAGCAGAATTCCTATCAAGGCTCTTACATAATTACATAAGTAACAAGAAAAAAAGCAACATTGAAAAATTAGTAAGGTGATTAGAAAAGCATTCCTTGAAAAAAAAGAAAAAAAAAACTGTCGACTCTGATCTTTTCCTAGCGCAAAATCTTTGAAGCAGAAAACTGATGGCATTTTCTTTGCTTTCTTTTTACAAAAAAAAAAGGCCCAATTAATACTATCTAATGAATATTATGCTTAAAACCCTTGAAAACCAGCCATAAATTAAAATAGATCGTTTTTCGCTTCGGTTTTCTTTTGGGAATTTTTTCCTGCATTTTCTTTTAAAAAAAGAAACAGTTTTAAAGGATGATATTATTAACTTCTTTTAACTGTCTTAGTCGCTTTCTTTAAAAAATTTTAATTCACTAAAATTAGGTTTTTTTTATACATACTAAATCTGTTTGAATAGCATATAAAATGCGGCTTTAAATAAGAATTACTGCAAAGCAAATTGTGTTAGGTTTCGCACCTAAGATTAAATTATCAATCACTTTGGCTTACTATTTTTTGTTCTTCTTATCTTTTACATGTTTTACATTTTGATTCCGTACTTTTTTCTGTTTGTGATAAATTAAGTTAAGATTTAAACCTTCAGCCTTATATATTTATTCAACAATATTTGCTGCCTTAGCCAAAAGATAAATCTTTGCAAATGACTTTATTTGTTTTAAGTGAATAATGCTTAGCCATGCACCTTGTCAGTAAATTTTAAAAAAAGGTTGAGATAAAATAAAAGACCTTTATGCACATCGAAACGTTCTAAACAGATCCATAAACTTCGAAAAGATGGCTATTAGTGTATTCTTCTTCGGAGATTAAGATGAAAAAAACTAACAAATGGTTTTAAAACGTACTTAATTTTATCCATAAGAAACATTTTTCAAAAATGTTGAGCATTAAAATGTTTTATTATTCCTGCGCAAAATAACATTAAACTGAATATTTTTAGTTGTTGATTTAATAATAAATTTTACATTTTTCGTATACTATGAAAGGAAAATGGTTAAAAAATCGAAAACTTTTAGTTACTTTTTAATACAATACACAATTACGTTTAAAACCCATAATTAATTCTTAACAACTTTTGTTTTCTAAAAAGATTACGCATAAAATTCCGAACATTGTTTCTCTTTCTTATTAGTTTAATAAATTTTAAATTAAAAAAAAAATGTATTCTATTACCAACATGAGCAATTGGAATTTTTAAGCAATTCTTTAACCTGACAGTAATTTGATATATTCGAATCCTATGTTTTCTTCATTGTTTTTCTTAAAAATATCTTTTAATTTATGTTTCTAACAATTTATATAATAATAATTCACTTTTTATAGATATCATTTTCTTTGTTCAGAAATTTCAAACACATTTTTTTTTTAAGTATAATGCTTCTTCAGTTTTAAATTATGGTTGTTTATTGGTGGATCTTCTTTGAAATGTAAAAGTAGATTTGTTCGGAGAAAATCATAATTTATTTTAGAACTATCCAGTAATTACAACAGATTTATATAAACGGGAACGCTGTTAAATACACAAATTCAAAATTTACACACCAATACAAATCCGCTGTCACTATTTCACAATTGTTTTCAGTCGCTCTGATTGAATCTTTGCTTTTCTGTGTCGTCCTTATATAGCTCAACTGTGGCTTCGAACTTTCTCGATAAATAATCATTCTAGACCTTTCTAGACTTCCAGAAACATCTATTTTTGTCACAAAAATTTTGCGTCTTGGCGACATTCGCTGAACGAATTTATCGCCAACTTGGTCTCCAAGGTCACTTCTATTTATGTACTACTTTTCAAAGAATATTCACTCTTAACTCGCAAACGATCTTTCCAATCACAATACTGTTTCTACAGAGAAGCAAACAGGTCAAAAATATTAACAGCTTAAAATTAAATAATAAAACTTTGTTTCCACTTTTAATCTCTTTTCACAGATAATTAATTATATTATTCATTTAATAATCACAGTACTGCTTTTTAGCTACCTAATTTGCATAATATTATAAGAGAGAGAGAGAGAGAAAGTAGTTTAAAATTAATCCCTACACTGTGCCAAGCATTTAAATATTCCTTATAAAGTCCCTTATTCCTTTTTTTATAATATTTTAATAAAATATAAAATCATAATTATCTCTTAATTTTTTTCGTTATTTGTTGTAATAATTTTGCATAGATATTAACTTAATAGCTTTTCATTTTTCGTTTTTTTTTTTTTCTAATTTTTATAAAACATTTATTAATGTTTCCTCTTCCAATAATTTTCAATAAAGCCTTTATTACATTAATAATTTAAAATTCTTCAACTACATAATAGAATTATTTTTACTAACAAATATAAATAAAGAAACATGACGTAAAATTTTCTTAATATGACTTTAGATTTTCTGGTGATAATTTAAACATTTTAAGTTAATGAATTCAGTAATTTATTAATAAATACAAATCTTGTTACGTAATGTGAAAATTTTATTAAGTATTCATAAAGCTCTCTTTTTTTTATCAGATTTGCTTATTTATTATGTTGATTGTTTTTAAATTTTAATAAATAATGTAATTATGAATAAACTTACATGAAACATTTTTATGTGCGTAATATAAATTTCAGTTTCCTTTTTATGACAAATGGGCAAATATAGTTTCTAAAACTAAGAAACAATTTTAAATATAGTTAGTTGCGTTCGCTTTGAATTTTGGCATTATAATAATTTAATTATTGACGAAAAATGAAAGTGAAAAATACCTTATAATACCAAGCTATTAATAATATTGGTTTCACATAAGAATATTTTAAATACGTTATGCTTACATCCACTTAATAGTTATTAAAATGCAATATTTTTCTAAAAAAGGATGACTAAATGACACAAATGACTAAATACCATTCATAGATATCCTCTTAACTAGTTTTGGGTTTCCTTGTAGTTTCCTTTCCTCCTCCAATTGAATATTTTTTTCTGAATAGCTACTAAGCATAAATTTCTATGGATAGAATGTCACATTTTTCCATTATTATTATTATTTCCGAAAATTTTTTGTTTTATTCTCTACCATAATTTCATTAAAAGTTCATATTTCTTGCAGTTTCAAAATAGATTCCGAAGTGTTAAAATATATTTTCATACACACATACATATACGTTTGTGCGCGTGCGTACATTATATTCGCCTAAATAAATCATTTGCTATTACTTTAAACTGTTATTATTTTTTTTATCTTAACTTTAAAATTGTTGTGAAATTTACAGTTCTATAGATGGGGTTTTGCCTTGGAGTTGGTAGCTATGTTTCTCTGATATATGTTTTATTGCAGAAGTGTTTGAATAATAAAGAAGATATACTGGATAGAGTTCTGTTATTTTTATTTGTAAAAAAGTTCATGAGAACAAAAGTGTTTTCGAAATATATTTACATGTTCAATAATTCTGAATTATCAGTTATATGGTAATTTTATATGATAATTCAAAAATAATTGATATTTCAGTGTTATTCAATTCCTACTATTAGTTCACATTCTCTCTCTATATATATATTATTTATTTATCTATTTATTTATATATCTTGTTCAAATTTTAATCATTAATAAAATAGCTTTTATTCATCCACAAAAGTTCAAATACATTTTTTTTAAACTTGTAGTGAATGAAACTTGATGTTAATACATTTTTCACATATTAATCCATTAATTAAATCTAATTAATTAGTTTTAGTTTTATATGGCAGAAAAAAGTTAAATTTGTTCCGAAAGAAGGTATAATAGATGGAGACAGTATACTTGACTTATCCAACTACCAGGTATGGGAAATTGCAAGGAAATTCGCTTTCTATTTTGCCACTTACTATTGGGAGTCCGTCATATGTTTTTTATACTTATATTCATCGTAATTATTTAATAAAAGTAACTAAAATAAAATTTTTCTTTATTGACCTAAGTAGGAATTGACTTAATTTTTTATAGTACTTGTTTTTATTTATAAAGAACTTCATGAAAAAAATGTTTCTTGAAATATCATTGTATGTTCAATAATTCCGAATCAAATCATTTAAATAATTATCCAGTCTAAATAAATTGTTATAAAACGTGTTGAGCTGATTGCGGTTTTAGCATATGATACTGAAATCATTACCTAACAACGTATAAAAATATATATTTTATTAACGAGTTGGTTTCTTATTTCTTTTAATAATCGTAGACTAAATATTCTGAATCGATTTCTCGTCACACATAAATTATTTTATACAACATCAAAATTTCTTATTTAAAATCCCCAAATTTCATTTCTCATGGCATTTTAATAAATTATTAATTTTATCTCAAACTCATACACGGCACAAAAAATGTACTTTTCCCCGATAAAATCTTTACATCGGATAAAAAGCAGTAATTATTTCAGAAACTCATTAAATGCATAAATGCATAATTCATAATATTTCAATAACCAATACTTTTTTTAATTGAAAATACTTTTACATCCCTTCGGATGAGCATATTGTTTCCCCCATTTTTAATGAATATTAAAATACATTTTGAATAAGTCATCAACTTCCCCTAAATCAACAAAGGACAAGGCTTTTTTATAAAAGCAGTAAAACACGAGTTTTTTAATCATGAATATAAATTTAGTTTGAAAGCGTATCGATTATATCAGTTCTTTAATCGTATGACATGATTTATGAAATGCATACTAACAATAAATCACTCTACTCTTTCTCTATTTTATTATTCAGTTACAAATCGAAAGTCTTTTCAGGAAGGAAAAAAAGTTTAACATTAATTTCACAAAAATAAATAAATCATCTATCATATCGTATCTGAACCGTTTCTTCTGTAGTTCTTTTGAATCGAATAATTTCAATCCCGTCACTCATTGTATTCGAATTTTTATTCATGCATAAGTTGGGCATCTCTCAACAAGCGCTAGCATCAATCTTGAATGTAAGAAAATCGCTATGTGTACATATCGTAAGAAATACTTTTTCTTTCAATCTCCTCATTTGAATATTTATGTTCTGCATTACAAGAAAAACATATTAGATTCATAAGAAAATTAATAAAAGATTTATATCCAGTTCTTATAAACTAGTAATGCAATTCTTCATTTTCAACCGAATTATCTATGCTATGTTGTTTTTCATGTCGATAGCACAAGCAAGCGATTCTTTGTCTTTATTACTTCTTTTTATTTTTTACCCGTAGGAGTTTATTAACTAATGGATTTATTTAACAATCCCAGAGAGTTATGTCATTGTTGCATATATAATGAATTATGTTAATTAAAATAAAAGTTTAAGTAATATGCAAATTAATTGACTTTAAAGAAAAGGGAAAACATGTTCTAATATGTAACTAATGAACAAAAAAATTCACTTATTGGTAAAGACTTTTCAGTAGCTGAACTATTTAAGAAAAAACTTATTTCATCGAGTTTATGCATAAACACATAACATCAGTTCAACTTTCATTCTCAGTTTGCTCAGAACAACTTTATTTCATGGTTTCTAAATTTCAAACTCTGATTCTACTAATGACTAATTAATTCAAACTCTTTACATTCAAAATAATCCAGTTACAATTTTATCAAACAGTTAATAAGATAGAAATAACGAGAGATCTGCGCGCAGAGATTAGCATCTGCTATCTTCACCGAGCTGGCATACTGACTGGTTAAGTAAGTATTCACTCGGCGAAAAGAGTGCCACTATTGTCCATCTTTCTACCATTCTCAGTTATAAGTTACTATTTAGAAACTTTTTTATAGTTATCAGAGCTTTTATAACACAGAATTCAAAACAATATAATTTTTAACATATTAGACATTAAATTTTCATTTATTTATGTACCTGTGAATTTATTTGAAATACTAATATATTTTGCACGAAAAATTATTTTAAGGAATCATTATACAATGTTACTATTGTACTTAAGTAAAATTTTATGAAGAACTGGATTCAAATTAAAAAAACTGTTTATAAATAATCATCATTTAGAATGTCAGTATTTTATTTCCTGTGAAAAAATAATAGGTATTTATAATATTTACACCTAGTTTCTTAGATGGGAAGAACTATTCACAAAAACATAGATCATTTAATTTTTCAACCTACAACAATATTTGCATACAACACATAATAATCTATGAAAAAATTGAATTCGCAAATACATTTAAAAAAAGGGTTAAAAAGTAGGTTAAATCATCAGCAACTATTAAAAGTCGATAATTTCCCCAGAAAACTTTTTTCTAATTTTTAAATGCCCATGGAAGTCAGATGGATGTCATTTTGGGTAATTTTAAATTAATAATCAAGGCTAAAAAAAAGGCTTGATTAAAAAAAAAGTTTAATTAGTCAGTGATGAGTTTAATGTATTGTGAAAAACCAAAATTTTTTATGATTCAAAAATTACCTTTAAAACCAAACCCGGGACGGGACATACTCGATATAATGCTAATTTATATGAGTACCCAAACCTTTTTTTAAAATTTATTTTGTTTTACACAAAAAAAATCGTAAATTCAGTGAATCATTTAACTATGATAAAGTATAATTACATACTTTTAAGGACTTTAAATCGGAAGTCTCCTTTTTTTTAAGGAAAAAAAATATCAATCAAACTGAACCAATGAAGTTTCAAATGTGCGTGATTTCAATAAAGGATACAAAACACAAACACTTTTCGCTAACATTACAGGAATGTTATTTTTTGGCAAAACTGTTATATTTTGTTCAAGTTATAGTAGTTTTATTGACCTTTGAAGATCGACAAATATCATGTTGAACTTTTTCTTGCTTGTGTCTCTTTGACAAGGTGCATTATGCCTTGTGGTATACTTATAACTTTATATTTTTCTTGATGGAGTTCTTTAGGTAGCATTTGAAAATTTTCCTTTCAACTCAAACGTTTCACTTTCATCGCTTTTCTCAAATTTACTTTCACTATCATGATTAATATGCGTTATTTCAGTAGGTTCTCACCTTGCTTGAGCTGTTTCAATAGAGATCACTGATGTCAATTTCTAATTTTATATTCTACTTATTTACATTTTTAAACCATAATGTCCCAAAACACCAAAAAAAACCCCCAAGTTATTTGGGGGTAAAATATACAAAAAGAAATTTTTTGTAACTAAAGGGTTGCGTGGGGAACCAGGCAAAACAATTACTTGAGATTGAAAAAAAAACTTTGCCATCCCAAAAAGGGGGAATACATTACAAATACTTTTTAACCCATGGGGTGTCATATAAAAGTACCCAAAACCATGGTAAGTCGAAAAAATGATCCACCGTGGCTGATTTGTTTCTTGAAAAATTATTTTAATAAATTTAATTTGTTTTTTGGTTTGACATCCAAAATAATCCTGTATAAAAATTTCAGCTCAATTGAGCGCTTTAAAACGTATTTTATTAACGATTGAAAGTTCCACCAAGATAAATAAATAAATAAATATATAAGTGTGAGGTAATAGTAGGAATTGAAAAATGATTTCATACAACAATTAGAAGAATCTTTTTAACATTGAACGACTTAAAGCCATCCGTATAATGGTGATCGTTTTTTCCTTTTTATATCTTCTAGAAAAAACAAATCGGAAAGTTTAAAAAACTGCATGCTCAAATGTAATTTACAATTTTGGTAACTCTGTTAAAAATATTTCCGACATTTAAAACTGGAGCAAAGTACTAGCTGGTGAATAGCACAATGAAAAGGCTCAAAATTATTGCTATGTGCTGAGTGCATGTTTCTTTAAATGTTCCAACAACTTCTTTAGTAATGACATTCAGGGTTGGTGCATCATCAATTGCTAGACAAACCTACTTTTTTAAAAGTAACTTTTTATTCTTCAAAATTTCAATAAGTACATCAAAAGTATCAGCTCCAATGGTTACATTATATATGAGAATAATTTCCAATTCTTCACTTATTCAATTACTACTATTCGATCGCACTGTCTATATATGTATTTATTTATATATTTGTATATTTATTTATTTATCCGGGGGAATTTTTAATCTTGATAAAATGTTTTTTTTAAAAGGGTCAATTGAGCTGAAAATTTTTTATACAGGATCATTTTGGGTGACAATACAATAATTTAATTATAATTAATAAAAAAATTGATTAAAAATAATTATTTAAAAATCACAATTCAGCCACGTTCACTTTGGGCAAAATTGGGTTTTTTTTACGTGTTAAAGCATTCAGTTGACTGAAATTAAAAGGACAACACGATACTTTAATGATAATTAAAAAAAATACCACTTTAAAATTGTGTTTCTTCCCCCGTTTTACATATTTATACTAATTGTAACTATTTAAAAAAAGATCTAAAATAAAATTTTTCGCTGTTGATCTAAGTAGAATTGACTTAAACTATTTTTTTAAATTTTTGAAATTAATATCGCATTATGAATAAAAACGGCCAACTGAGCGATTTTCTGTATCTTCATCAATTGCAAAAGAGTACGCTTGAAATGTTGATATTTTCAGCTTATGCTGATTTCTCAAATTCTCAGGTATTTCGTCAATTCTGATACCTTTCAAATTAAACCTACACTTTTTTTTTTGCAATTGGTACTCTACTTCCCCCGCTTTAATAAGGTAATAAATTTCTCTTCAGTAAATGGTTTCGATCTACTTGCTATTAAATATGATAATATACATAATTAACTCTTACAGAAATTGTATTGTCTTCAACAAATTTAAAGAACACACTTTATTGTTTTTGAAGAATTGATTTCAATCCCGACAATATGTCTTCATGAATATTTTTCAACGTATTGCTCACACAGTGCCTTTTAAAATTATATTCCTTATCAGAGAAGTAAGAGAAATAAAAGTTGTTCAAATGATGGATCGTGGTGTCATTAACAGCGAAGAATATACATAAATGCATTAAAAAATTAAATAAATATGAATTTGTTTTAGTAAAAGGAAAATTTTTAATAAAATAGAAAAAATAATTTTCAACTTAAAGGCAATTTCTATAATTAAATAAGAATTTTTTTAAAAAAAACAAGAATAGCTGTGATAGCCAGTTATTTACTAAACTATTTAAAAAGGAAAACTACTTATTTGGGTCCACGTTGGGGGGAAAAATGTAGTTTTCCAAAACCCGTTTGGGTCAGTTAGGCGATCATATTCAAAAATTATGATTCCCGTAATTTGTCCCTGTCCATCTTTAGTTAATTTTTGATTGAAAACACAAAAAGACATTACACAAAGAACATTACGTAAACAAAAAAAACCCACACCTCTACAAGCCAAACAAAGTATATACTCTTCACTGACTTGCAGCGCCATCTATATTAAAGAATTTAATTTACAACAATAGCAACAGGTAACAAGTAAATATGTTATGAACTTTAAAAAAAAATTCACCTTTAAATAAATTTCAGTATGAAAAAAATTTAAAATATTGCTGTTAAAAATTCTCGAAAAGCCTCTGTAGTTCTCAAACTAAAAATAAAAGGGGGGTTTGACACCCGCGTAAAATGATGGGATATACTTTAAATGGACATTAAGGTCAATGCATAATCTGGTGCAAAGTATCACCCTTTAAATAATATTAAAAAAAAAAAACTTCAACTTTACAATATACCCCAAAACAAGAAATAACTAAAAAAGTATTTTCAAACATATGTTTATACACCCATGTCATAAATTTAAATAACTATCTTTTATTTTTTTTTTTTTTAAACAATTGTTAAATATAATACCATTATTTATTCATTGCACATTATAAATAAGGTTACCTTTTCCCTCTCCTGAGAATTTAAAATTCTTATGCATAATATTATCAACATCTACTGATCTGTGATTTATGAACTTCTTGGACCCTTTCTTAGTGAATAATTTTAAAAACCCTCGCTAAAAATTCTTTTTCTACTTTATCTACAAGAAATATCGATCACACTCGCTCTGAAAACATATGGCACAACAAATGCCAATATAATTATCTCTGTGCATCGATAAGTTGTTAAAACCCATAAATAATGCCTTTCACAATAATCAATCACTTTTATCGCCACTTTACTGTGCTGAAAGTTTATAAAAATTTAACGATTCATCGTATTTATCTCATTCTTTTTTTATCAACCAAACGAAATAAATTAAAGTCATAGACACAATTCAAACATTATGTCCAAAGTCGTCGCAATTTATCCAAACAGGCTGAAGGATCTACTAAATTAAACAGAGTTATCGTAATGTATTCTTCTCGATTACGATCTCTTTCAAATTTAATAGTAAAATTTAAATCAGAAAAAGAGACAAAATCGAAACCAAGTCTTTATCGTGTAGAAGATATATTACAAAGCTTAATCACATTCTTTCTTAAGGTACCCATACTTGGAACCGTTTTTAAAAAAAAGGCCAAAAAAGGAAAATTTTTCATGATATTTATGTCATTGTTAGAATACATGTATAAAATTTTTTTAAAGGAATTATAAAAAAAATTTTTTAAAATTTTTTCGGAAAAAAATTAACTTAGAATAATTTTTTTTAAAAAATTTTCCTTTTGTGAAAAAGTTTTTTTTAATATTTTGCCTTAAATAGTCGATCTCTGTACAGAGGTTCAACTATGTTTTTTTAAAAAATTAAATTTTTTTCAGGTTACAACCCTTTAAAAATAATTATGGGGTTTTTTTTTTCTTAAAATTTCTCCCTCTGTTGTCGTAAAACAGGGATAATCCATTTTAAGTTATTTTTTCAAAAATTCTAGTTAAACCTTGTAAAACGAGCTAAATACAGGAAAAAATATTTTTAAAAAGAAGCTTTTTTCCCAAAAGGGGAATTTTTTGAAAATGGACATTCATTTTCATTTTTTCAAATTTTGTAAAATAATTTTTTTTTATATTCTTAAAAAAATTTTATACATTTTCTAATCTAATTTCATAAAATATTTCCCTTTATACGCTTTTGCAAAATCACGATTCTGAACGTAGTCGGATACCTTAATTAGGATTTCTTTTAAAATATGTTCTAAAATTTAATTATACTTATTTAATTATGTTCAAGTGCGCTGTAGTAAAAGTTGGCTCGAATGTTGTATTGCCTGAAATGAGATCAATGATTCAAAATAGTACAGGCGATTCCTTGAAATATTGATATCTAGATCAGTTGTTCTACATGCTCATATATTATTAGTTACCGTATACAGATTTTAATTAATTAATTTTCTTAGAAACTCTATTCAAGTAGATTCCGTTGTTGTATTGGCTCACCTGAGGTATGTTTGTTATTCTTCATTTAACGTAAATTCAGGTAATCTTGTTTTGGAAGAATTTTATCAAAATATTATTTCCTACGCCGACGATTTTTTCATTTGAAATTCATACATAGCCTGTTGCCAAGAAACTCTGATCAAAATCTAATTATAACTCTCAATCATAATGAATGTACTTCAAATAAAATCTTATTCAGAACCAACTCAACGAATTATACTTAACAACTGCAGTAAATTTTATTTGGGTTGATACTTGTAAGCCGTCTTGATTACTGCTTGGTTAGAACTTTCGGAATTGCAAACACAAATCTATTGAAAGTTCGATGCGGCATAAATATTCCGGTTGGAGTGTATCTGATTTCAATTCCAATAGTTTGAAGACAGTTTTCAAATTTTTAAGCCGTCTCGATTACTACTTGTGTGGTTAGGATGTCTATGAAATTGTGGCACTTGATTCTATTGGAAGTTTTATATCACATAAATATTTTGGTTGAAATGTTTCTGATTTCAATTCAATAGTTGGAAGTTCTTCAAACTCAATATCATTTCCATTTGTTAGTTGTTTTTGATTAATACTCAACTTTAGTATTTGACTGAGTGAAAAATGTATAAAAAATTAAACAATTAAGGCAGTAATGTAACGGAGAATATTAGGGTCCCATTGTGACATCTCTCGCTTTCTTCTTCTAACATAACTCCTAAGTTCTTTGACGGCCACGATTAATGGCAAAACTTTTCAACAATACCAAGAGAGAAACGGATCGAATATGCAAATGAGACATACTTTAAAAAGGATAGAAGGTTTGGTGAGATAGAACGGCAAACCTAGAGATAACAGTGTGGAATCGTTCGGAACAAGTGTTAGACGTCCTACAGCTCTGGAAGAAGGATACGCTCATCGCAATTGAATATAATAAGGATTTAGAAAGCCTGGTCTTCTACCTACTATTAACATAATAGGAATTTCTTCAACCTAGGAAGGAAGGTGACTCTATAAGGTAATATTTTGTATGGGAAAGTTAGATTAGACAGTTAAATTATTATAATTAAGATAAGTGATCTAGTTGTGCGATCTGACTTGAATTTAAAGTTTAATTGTTGGCTTATTCTCACTTTAAGAAAGTTGTTATTTAGAATTAAGTAATTTAAGTTATTCTTAATAAAAGTTGTGTTAAGAATCGCAAATGTCTCATCTTTTAGATAATCTCACACCTCTAGCTTACGCGGATCACGTAAGACATGGTTATCGCAGGATGGCTATGTCTCACCATGCAAAATCAAGTACTTAGTACTCTGGTACTCAAATACGTAATTGGTGTCAGTCAGAGTGTAGACCCCCTAGATGCCTAATTCCCCTTTTCCCAAGATGCGACGGGGGTTGCGAAGGTGTATGTTACGTCACTGAGTTAAGGTCGGAATAGAAATATCAGAAAAAAAATTTAAAAACCATTTAATTCAATTTTGTAAAATTGCGACTGAACTAAAATATGAATGCATTCTACTGAAGATGTAATTAGTAATTTTAAAAAATTCTCAAGAATGTCATATTTTAATGTGTTTATTATTCCAAACATCGATTTCAACAATGTGAGAATTCTGAATTCAAATTATAGCAGCAGTAAACATTAGTTTTAAGGTATTAACTTCCAGTTTATGTGAACGTAAAACTTAACTCAAAAGTTAAGAGGCGTAAGCCGACAACTTTTGATTACCCTGATTTTGCAAAGCATTTTCAAAAGTTTTTTAGAAGTACTGTCATTTGAAAAAGCATAAGACGCAAAATAGCCGATTTTTTTTTCTTGTAAATTTTTGTTAAAAATTATATTATACACAGTTGTCCATCAGCGTTACCGTTACTCAAATCAAACTATTTATCATATAATGACTAATTTTTAATCTTATGAGACTAAATATTTTTCTTAACTATTCTTTTTATCTGCATTCAGTTTTATCAAAAAATTTCGTTTCGTTCAGAATGGTCCTTCATATTCAAATACTAATCCAAAAATAGTTTCAAAATAGTGAGTCAAAATAGCTACTTTTTAACGTATTTAATAGGAGCTCCTATGACGACAAGTTTAACGGTTAGACTTTTTAACCCCTTAAGTGCCACTGACGTAAATATACATCTCTCACAGCCCTGTGCATTTACTATCCCAGACGTATATATACGTCTTTTTGAAGTACGCTCTCTTCTTTGCGTTGCTTTCAGTAAAATTTTTCCGAAGGCATTGCAATGCAATAAAATGACCTTGACAGCGTTTGCGAAGGATTTACTTATATAAGAAAAGGATTTGCTTATTTTTCCCTTTACTTTCTCCCTCATCAGTACACCTCATACGTGCGCATGCGTGAAAAACGGTGGAACGACGAGTGAATCACGTAAGTTTAAATCAGCATTTAAGGGGTTACAGAAGTAGAAAAAGAGTATGAAAAACTGATTTTATTTATATGAAAAACAATATTTCTATCGCACTATTGTAAGGATCTATGAAAGATTAAAAAGTACAGTAGAACCTGTTTTTGTGCGGTCCTTTTGTATGCGATTTTTTCTGTGGTAGCTTTTTTTTTATGCGGTATATGAATTTCAACTGCTTTGGCGCCACTTTAATGCTTTCTATTAATGTACCATTGGCGTAACAGAGAATGTTAGCCCCCCGCCTGCTAAGTCAAGTTTTGCCTTTAATATCTTATAAGTTAGGTAAATACGTATAAAAGGCGTCAGTCACACGCCTTGGGCCCCCAAGAGTCCCGGGGTTGTGGTGGTGTACGTTACGCCACGACACAGTGTACATATATACACTTCAAGACGTTCTCTTTAATTGTTATAAACAGTCTCCCGACAACTCACGTTCACTTGCTTTCTTTAAACGTGCCAACAGCCCGCGCTTGATTGAAGACGAAACTTTAAATCAATGCGGCACTATCAATAATTTGATAGATTATGTAGATGGACAAGAAGAAACGGATTCTTTGAAAGCGGATAAAATATATGCAGAGACACATCTTTCCAACAAATTGGGAAAGCATTTTCTTAAAATTGATACTAATTCCGAAAGGTATATGAAATTTCAAAACGTGCTTCGATCATTCATATCTGGCTATCGTGACATTTTCAAGCAACTGACCACCCGACATGTGTCAAAAAAATTATCTCTTACTTTATGGTGCCAAAAAATAAATCAATTAAAATTTTATCTTCAAGTAACGAAAGCGATTTTGAATTTATTCATCACTAGAAGATGAGCGTTTTGAATTACGATGAGTAGCAGTGAATAATGTATGTGCATTTTGAAAATTTCTGCATGTATACAATGATGAATTAAATGTTTTAAAATTGTTTCCATGTGTAATTTAATTATTTATTTCGTTATGGAAGTACTTTCTCATAAATCTTGTAAGTAATTGGTGTATTTTCTAACTGCGACTTTTTTATGTGGTCCCTCTCCACGATATAAAAAAATTTTGTCCTATTTCGACGAATTTGTTTGTCATATGTAAAAATCTATTTAATTTTCGAATATTTTTTGCGGTTATTTATATGCGGTCCCCAAGTAAGGGCTCCCCCCCTCGGGTGCCCTTCTCCTAGATTATCAACGAGAGCTAGAGGTGTAGGAATAAATGAAGAACTAGAAGTTGCCATGATCTTAATATGACTTTATTAAGATCTTAACTTATACCAATAACAGATTAGATAATAATATGACATGTGAGAGAAAATCTACGGTGGCTAAACACACAATATATATAATACAGAAATAAGGTAACCCGGACCACTAACAATAACTTACTCGCCTAAGCTCAATTCCAATGCGATCACAGATCCAAATATTTAAATGGTCACTCCTACCTTGAATGTCCAACAAAGTATCAATCTATCTGATCCTAGTTGAAGTTGCGGTTCACTGGCATGCAATGGTATGCACCTTGACTAAGGGCTCTCTGTATCGGGTGACCTCTCTTGACTGTCACCTAACTTCGCGAAATACTCTTCACACTTGCCGCACGCACTAACATAACATTCCCCAAATGCCACGCGGCTTACTCTAAACTTCTGTTATTTAAAAGCTTCCTAATTTGCATCTTTCCTCCACGTTTTACTTCTGGGTTGGTTGGAAAAGAGTTGCCACATTCATTCTGGCCCCAAAGAATCCAAAAGGACATGTTAATGAAAAAAACGCGTAAGCAGGTCACACTTATCTGCCGCACAAAAACAGCTTCTACTGTATTGTTCTAAACGTTTAAATTACATAGTATATATTAATTTGCGATTTTGTTGAAGAAATAATGTGTAGCAAGGGTAAAAAAGCAATTTCTTTCCCGTATCTGATACTAGGCAATATGCATTTATCCAACAAAACAACATTTTTCCCACGTGAATAATTAGAAACTCATAATTTTCAAAGCATAGCTAATCTTTTCATGACTTTTAAAACACAAATTATCTTTCACTTCTGTTAACAAGTAGCAAACCCAATCCATTTATAAGTGAAAAACGCTTTGAATCACCCTCTTCAGGTACGAAATACGCTTTATCAACGGACAGAAAAAAATAAATGTTTCGTCTAGACTTTTCAAGAGTGTTTTTTTCCTTAACTCCGATTTAAATCACACCACCCATTCGAGAAAAACTTTATTCTTCCTCCAAACCAATTGACTTCCAGGCAGATATCTCTCTTCGGGGAGCAGAGGCTTTCATTTGAGTTCTGTCAGACCTTCCCACTACAAATTCTTCTGGCGAGGTAGTTTGTAAATTGAGCGTTTTTGTCCTTTTTTTCCTATCTTTATATTTTCTCATTTTGTCGAAACATTTCGTTTTAAAAGGAGATGGAACAAAATATTTCCTTGCCAAGCGATAAAAATATCGTTTTCTTTTTATTTTTCTATGAATAGTATGAATTCGATGAATATATTGTATTTTTAAATCGTCATCATCCCATTTAAATCTTATTTTCTTTATTGTACACTCTTCTTCATTTTTTCTTTTAAATTTCCGGTGTTGATAAAGAAGTCTTTTACTCTCGAAGTTGTAACATTTTATTCATAAATCAAAGGATTTCTTGGTATTAAATTAGAAGAAATTCAAAATTTTCTCATTTTTAAGAAAATATATTGCGATTCTCTGGGGATAAAATTCAGTTCAGTGTTATTGATGATCGATTTCCTGAATTAAAGCTAGTTTTTAATTATCTAGGATAATGCTTCGAAGAATCAAATGTTTATTTTTTATTGTTCTTGATACATTTCATTCTGCAATGATTTGATTTTCTAAAATTGTATCAATATTTCACGGAACTAATTTTCTCTAGATGAAAATTAGCAGAAAGATTCATGGAATATTTTAACTCTATAAAGGTAAAGTAAAAACTGACTTTTTTTGAAATAAAAGATTATTTTTAGTTATTTTAATAAATTCATGTTGTTACCGGTTTAAATATTAGTTGTCTACAAGTCTAGTTCTAAATGGAAAAATTAAAAGATAAGATTATCATACCAAAATATACCAAACGATTTTGATGGGTGAGAAACTACATCATTAAAAAAAAGTGGCTTTGCAATAGAAAACTTGAGCTGACGCATTTTTGAAAATAATCTAAATGAACGTATTTACTTTTTAATACAGTAAATGAAGACCAATTTGCAATGACTTGTAGCTACCTTTTTGGAATCTTACTGGGCTTAAATCATGACGGTCACATGATAAAATCAATCGCGTGTTCTCCGTTGATTTTAAAATAGACATTAAATTAATTGTACTTGTTGTTCTACATGTAAAATTTTAAATTTTATTATCGAGTAAAGATATTTAAATGTTATTAAAAAAAATTATTCAAAAAAAGTTTTAAATTTTTAAAAAAATCTTATTTTATGCATGTATTTTCAAATAAAATGCATTTTGTATATTATTTGCGTTATCGTTGACAAATGTGTACTTTTTAATAGAAAGTTTCTACAATGACCAAAAGTTGGCAACAACGAAGCGCATCAACTGATTAGCTGAAAACACATGATAGTTTTCATCATGTGCGTATGACGTCACATGAGTTTTTAGACAGATTGGCTAGAAACACGTGGTTATCATTATGATATGCCTATGACGTCACATAAATGTAGCCTATTGTGATCTTAAAAATCGTTTTGACCTGATTATGATAGGTTTTTAATGTGTGCGTACACATTTAGTTGGTCCTTCACAATTCAGATGATGTAAGATATATTTAAATAAGGGAGAAAAGGTCTATTTTAGGCCAAATTTTTGGCAAAGAAGATAACAAAATTGTCCCAGTAGCTTATTTTTCTGTTTTAAACTGCTATCCAACATGAGGACAATAATTCGCCAAGTGAACTATAAATAAAGGTGTGAGCTGAAATAAAATTCAACCTGCAAAAGATTACTTTTATTCATAAATGGACGAGAAATTCTGTTGAAAATTAAAACTTCAACGATATTTTTAATTGCTAAGACAAGTACTTGTTCATAATTATTATATTAAAATTATATTTTAAGGGAAATAATTTTAATACGTCACAGAGTATTAATTTTATACGTACATTTTGAAAATACTTATGTTGAGTTATTGGCAACATGATCGATGTTTTTCAAATACATTTATACAAGCAGAAAACATTAGCAAAAAAATACATTTATTACTATAAATTGCTATAAATAATTTATCCATAGCTGTTGCCACTCCTAATAAGTTCAACATTTCCTGATTGGTCCTATTTAATATTTGCCTTGCATTTGTTTATTCAGTTTGAATCTGGTAACAAAATTTTAGCTAAGCAAGTTGTGAGAATTTTCTAAATATAGTTACGTTTTTACGTTAAAAAGAAACTATAATATTTCATCTTTACAGAGCATGTGATCATATATTAGTTATTTCATGCAAATAGCTTCATTAATTCATTACTATAAATAGCCTCATTTATCCTACGTGTCGAAGAAAAATAAAAGAATATTGAAATCGAAGAATAATAATTTCCCGAGTCACAACAATAGCAAATATAAACAATTTGTTTGAAAATGTATTTATAGATTTAATAAATTAGCTTATATTTACTTATAACTTTATACTAATAAATATTTTCTCTAATTTCTTGCAACTTCTTCAAATATTGTGGTGTTAGGGATAATTATTGTCGAATTTCCAATTGATTCATAGAATCAGATACTGGTTGTAGATAACGAGAGTTGTGTTGCAAGTTAACTTGAAAATTTCTCAAAATTCCCACGATATCGAAAGTGGGACTAAATACGGTATTCACTTCATCCGTAACAGGAAAATGGCTCAAAATACATGGCCTTCGCCAATAAAGCTCATGTTACTTTAAAACCTTTTTTTTCAAATCTAATTGTTATTTTCACGCATTTTTCGATTTTTTTATAAATAAGACCAAGTAATGAAAAAATTTAGTCAATTGCTATTTAGGTCAACAAAGAAAATTTTTTAGTTACTTTTATTAAATAATTATAATTAATATAAATATATTTGTATACATTTGACAGAATCACAGTAATATGAGGTAATTAATTTTTATTAATTATCATTAAAGTATCGTATTGTAATCCAAAACAGTCGTGTGTATAAAATTTCAGTTCAACTGAATGCTTTAAAACGAAAGAAAAAAAATCTTTTAAAGTTTTGACCCAAGTCGCTAAAATGAAGCCAACGTGACTGTACCTTAATTTTTAAACAGTTTCACTCAATTAATTATAATTAAACTATCATATTGTCCCCCGAAACAATATTGTATAGAAAATTTCAGTTCAATTGAGTGCTTTAAAATATATTTTATTAACGATTTAACTTGAACAAGATATAGTAGGAATTGTAAAATTTAAATTTTTAAATATATATATATATATATATATATATATATATTTGTAAGTTTTCATGAATTTTAAAATACAGTAATATCTCAATTTATGCGAATTCGGAGTTAAGCGATTTTCAGATCTCGTTATTTTTTTAAATCATCACTGAAACTCAGACGGAATTAGTACCATAAACCGTTTAAATTAATAATTTGATTGAAGAAATGGTCAATTTTTTGCCTGGCTAATAAATTTAGAAGTGGATAGTGATGTCGTTCAAGAACTGCTGGGTTCCCACAATCATAAGCTGACAATTAATGAGCTCATAGCAATGCATGAGATAGAGCAAGATTTTGAAGAGTCTTTAGACCCAGTTCAATCAGAAGATCGAATGACGGTTAGTAATTAGACAGAAGACCTTAGTTTAATTAAAAAAGAGTTACGAATTCTGTAGAAAATACAGACTTCAACGAACAGCGTAATTTTTCAACAAAACAAAGAATGAAATATGATTAGCATGCTGCGAGGAAATTTTGAGGGAGAAAAAAAAATATTTTAGCAAGCAGACTACTCATTAGATTTTATGAAATTAGATTTTGTGAAACCTTTGTAAGAGGCTCGTGCCTCTTTCGAGTGCACCTTGATGTGTGTGTGCGGGGGGAGGGGGAGGAAACACTCGACAAGATTCAACTAATCTATTTATTTCTATATACACTAAGAACAGACACAATTTCAACTAATAATAGGAAGAGAATGTCTTAATGAGATAAACGTGAAAGGGAAACAACGACAGTAAAACGTGAGCGATTAGGATACTAACAAACTTGATCCTTATCTTAATTAAAGATCTAACCTATTATTCGATTTAATCTAATCTTAATTCAATCTTAGTGAACAAAAGCCACTTTAAAATTTCCTTCTAATAAGAATCAAATCACTACAATTCTAATATTATACCTTCAGTAGCAATCTCACCTGGCTCTAGTATATCTTCTCTCCTTCGAGCTAGAAAACCTCGCCTATTTATAGTAAGTTAATTTACATATCATGATTCTCTTCTTCCGAAGGGTTGGCTGTGAATAACGCCAATTGATAGCCAAAGATTTCCCAAGAGGATTAGATGGAAAAACGCGTATGATCCGTCACACCTTCTACGTCAAAATAGCTTTGGTTTGTGCGATTTTGTACTTGGGTTATCTAAGATTTTATTGAACATTCCTTTTCTACATCATTATCTTCTTTCATCTCTGATCCCAACTAAAAATAGTTTGTATGCCTTTACATGAGAAACTGTACCATCATTATTTTCTTTCATCTCCGATCCCAACTAAAAATAATTTGTATGCCTTTACATGAGAAATTATACCATCATTATTTTCTTTCATCTCCGATCCCAACTAAAAATAATTTGTATGCCTTTACATGAGAAATTATACCCTTACTAACGCGAATTCCACTGACGCAGTTATCACTCATCCCACCTATCACGTGATTTGCTGTATTACTGTACTTATTGAAAGGATTACGTCATAAATAACACCTTTAATAAACAAAACCCAGATTTGAATCCACATTTATCGCTACACACATATTTCCCCTTTCTACAATAACAACTAAATGTAAACAAGCGACAAACTCAACAATTGAAAGTGAACGTTGTAGTACATATGGGATTACAATTGATTCATTGATTGTAGGTTGCATTCTCAAGGCTACTACATAATGAATTATGTATTTTGAACAGAAATAAATTTCAATACATTGCAACAATATTATATAGTACATATTCTCAAGCAAGTATTGAATTTAAGTTCTTTTTCCAATAAATAAATCCTTATAAATGTTGATAAAAATCATAAATTAAAAAAAAAATAATCAACATTTTCTATACATTATGAAACATTTATTCCTTTTTGTTTAACTTTTGGAGTCAGAATGAGAAACCAGCTCATGCGTTGTTTTCTTGTAAGCAAGTATAACTTAAAATTACAAAGTTTGTCTAAAATATTTAGTGAGGTACACGCTCAGGTATGAATCTAAAATAAAATTTATGTGCTTCGGCGACAAGCTGTTGACCTTGTGGCAGGCGTGTTTTATTTAATCCATCGACCTACCGGTTCACAGCTACGCCATGCATGCCTTAGACTTCAAAAATGAAAGAAATCTTTATACGAGCTAACCGTTTAAGGCTTTTTCCTGTCATTTGTTGTTTTGCGACTTGCAAAAGTAGGCACCACTGCATACCCCCTTTCTAGAGAAGAATGTTGTTGTATTTTCTTTTGTTTTTCTGAGTGGTACTGAGAGAAGGTTGTTTTAAAGCCCACACAATTGCTGCAATTATTACTCATCTCCAGTAGGAACGTTTTTCCGCTGACCTTACGAACAATCTCTTGTTGAGATGGTGGGTCTAGTTCATGCATGCACCATTTTTTAAATCGCTTGTCATGATTTATTGAGAATGCCGCAGTTAGACTCTATATGAAATAAATGCATAATCAACCAGTATCGTTAGGCTGTGCTGCCATCTAGTGTTCGGGTCATCACTTCGGCGATAAGCTGTTGACCTTGCAAGGGTATTTTATTTGATCCATCGACCTACCGGTCCGCAGCTATGCCATGCATGCCTTAGACGTCTGAAACAAAAGGAATCCCGATTTGGGACAGTCATTTAAGGCTTTTATTTATGTTCTTTGTTGTTTTGCGACTTGCAGAAAGAGGTGCCACTGCAATGCCATATCAAACCTTATTTACTCAAAAGACAAATTATTGGGAAACGTAACTCACACCGTGTAAAGATAACAGTAAAAGTGTTTAAAGCATGTCGTAAATCTATAATCCATACAAATAAGTTTTATTTATTTAACATGCATTGTTCCAAAAATTTAGAAAATGATTCAACCCATTAGCATTATTGCTAATTCTGAAATATTTACGAATGATCGCTAAGTACAGTTAATTACATAAACAAGAGTTAGTTAATATTAATGATTTAACATTATCTAAAAACAAAGCATTGGCTAAATATTATACGTAAATAATAATATTTAATGAATCCAGTAACGTATAGCACATTATCTAAAATTAGTACTGTAATATTTTCAGGATACTAATGCAATCAAGTAGTATTGGCGAAATTCGCTCGCTGATTTTGCCATTCTGGTAAATTCTGAACGTAAGTAAATAGTAATATATAGGTTATCTTATATTTACGGTTCTTGAAAAAAATGTGATCATCTTCATACGAAATACTCGAGTATTGCCCACATTATAATTTAAATCTTTTAATGGGTCAAAATACTTAAACAATCAAATTTTGCTGCATTTCTTAAGATATATTTATCATTCTTACAGACAATTGTATTGTGTTGCATTGTCATAATTTTGTATATTGCTACTATGGTCATGATAGTATTTCAAATTTTTTTAATACTCTGATTTTAATTCGGATTAGCATACTGATACTTTATATTGTATTTACAAGACTTTCAGTTTTGAAATTTGGTTCATTTTTAACTTTTATTATTATTTTACTACTTCTGTGTGATAATTTTTTTTAAGAAAATTGAATAAAATATAAATAGTTTCCAGCGCGGTTTCTCAAAAATTCTGTTTTTTTTTTCCACGAATTTTATTTTAGCATATAATTTGTAGATTAATTCATATTTAATAAATTATCTAATATTTTGAAATAAATATCTCTTCTGTATGTAAATATTTAATTCTTTAATGTACGAATGTAAATTCTAATAAATCCCCTGCATTTGTATGAAGATTTTCCATAAAAATTTCAATAAGTCATTTTTTAAAAAAAAATGAGTTACAATTTGCTTTTAATGCATTGCGATTTACATTTTGTATTTACTGAATAATTAATTATATGCAGAGCACTTTATCAAACTGTTTCTTAAAGGCCATTTTAGTGGTCGCCATTTCTGTCTTCACCTAGACTGCGAAAGCATGTTCCTAGTACCATTGAAGACCCACCGTGCAGAGGAGGACGACGCACGTTAAATATGTCGAAGGCTCAAACGTCCTTCCGTTGGTATGGTGGGGGAGTTAAGAGAGGGGTTCTTACTCAGGTGTCATCCTCGTCACTCTTGACCATGGTTCAAAATTATGAGGTCCGTCGCCAAAAGACCTCATGTAGCTGAATAGTGCAGCTTACTCATTCACTCACTCACGATAGCGTGTGTACTTATTTTTATAGGTCATACGTTTCATTCAATTGAAGCACTTATTTTAAATATAATCAAGTTACAGCATTCTTTACAATAAAATATGACACATTTCTTGCAAATATAATAATTTTCATATCCCACGAAACACATTTTGACAGATAAATCCCTTATAATCTGTTAAGTATTTAAATCATTAAATATAAATAACGCTATAGTTCGTTTTAATTTAAATTTTAAGCTTTAAAACATTTCTCCCTTTTAACTTGATAATTAGATATTCAGTAACTTGCAAACCTAAAGCTTTTTAAAATTTATTTAACTGAGGAAGAAATTATCACTTTCAATTTTGATTAAGCATAAATTGAATAATATATATTTCCTCACTCTTAAAATCAAAAAATATTTTACCTTAAATTTGTTTACACTAAAACATATTCCCTATTTTGGAGAATCTGTTTATTGAATAACGTACTTAGAGAGAGAGAGAGAGAAAGAAATATTTCTCTCTCTATGCTGAAAAAATATCCAAAATAAACTGTTTCCCTAACAGCTATCCACTAACAGAATCACATATTTTAAGCATATTAGAACACCTGTAATGATCTCCTCTACTCTAATGTGTCGAAAATCTCCAACTTAAACACTTAAATTCGATCACTGAATCCAAATCAAATTCGAAAGGTGTTTAAACAGCAATTTAACATTACCTCGAATTTTGCTCGTTGGGCTACGACATTTAATTTGATACCCCCCACGAATCCAACCTCAAATTGCCCACTGAGGAATTTTTTGATTAACGACATTGTTCGAGGACCTCTTTAATGGTTATTTAATTGAGTTTTAAGAGCCCGCCTTTTCATATTGATTAAATTAAGTGTAATATCACAAATTTTTCGCACGCAGAATGCGATTACGAGGCTTCTAAATAGAGTACGGCTCATAAACTTCCGTGGTTGAGAGAAGATAAGTGAAGTGAAATGAGTTTACTTTTGATTTTGTTTACCTTCAAAAAGGTAATTAGGTAAAAGTTGTTGTGAAGTGGCCACCGCGAGTAATTTCCATGGTAAATAGATTTATTCAAAACTTTTCACCGGAGTTTTCTACATTTTGACACATTCTGACAGATGAAAAAAGACAAAAATAAGTTTTCAATTATTTTAATTAGGTAAAAATAATTAGAGTTAAAATATCTACAGTAAGAAAGTAACTGAAATTTTAACTAAGGAAAAAAAGACTTTTCTTGAAAAGAGTGGGAAAATATTCAAGTATTACAAGATTTTTCCATTTCCTTAATCAAGTCCTTTTATTTAATTTAAAGCACATAAGCAACAAATTCTGCTGCAAGCAAAACATTATTTTTTGACTAAATCGAAAAATTAATTTTCTTAACATTTATCTAGTATTTTGTTAATAATATTTATCAAATAAGCGTTATCAAAAGGTTCATAATGAAGCAATTAATAACAAAAGCTAACATGAATTAAAAACCAGATCTTTTTACAACCACATAAAATGCAAAACACCATAAACATTAGCAATATTGAAATTTTACAGAATGCTAATGATTAATTCATTCATTTTATATATTTTATTACTGGTGTTAAAATTTTATAGTAACTGGTTTGAAAAATGCATATAGTAGAGTTTTAACCTCATTGAAAACGTGTTGTATTTGTAATAAAAAATTTATATTCCATGAAATGGCAACATCATTAAATTCAATTATCGAAACAATTATTTAATCTTATTTTCTTTATCTTGTATCACAAATATAAATGAATTAATAAAACTTTAATGTTGTATTCAACATCTGTATGTTTATATTCGATTATGAAAACAGGAATACCACCTTATTTTTCATTTGAAGATCAATTTTAGCAAATAAAATAGAAAATGTAAGAATTTGTGCTATTGATCTTATATTACAGAAGGATATATATACTGCGGTGATAAAATATATAATTAATATACAACATAAGACATCGACCCTTTTTATAGCCAGTCGTTGAAATATTATTTCTAGATGTATTATCACATCTTTTTCTTCAAGCAAATAAAAATCTATATTATGTTTTATCGTTATCAATAACTGTTATCTTTTATTACTTAGCTTCATAATTCTTCTGCAATATTATTTTGTAATGAATCAAAATATAACGATACGGTACTTTTATGAAACAGCATGTTGTTCAGCATAAGTAATATTATATTTAACCTAACAGCAACAAAGCAAATAATATTAACATAAAAAAATAAAATATAATGTTCAAGTACTTATAATATAGGTATTTAATATTTAAATAATATATATTTATATATATTTAAAGGAGAAAAATAATTCACACTCACTCATCAAGATATCTTTTGAACTATTAAACCTGCAAAAAGGAAATTTGGAGTAGAAATTTCATTCAGAAGACATCAGCTACAAAAGAGGTTTTACAAAAATAGACCCTCAAGGTGGGTTGCGAGGGGTTAAAGGAGCGTTATAGAGAAATATTTCATGTTTGAACTATTAAACCTACAAACTTCAAATTTGCAGGCATGTTCTTTTCATGAAATAGAGATCTGCAAAGAAAGAGCTTTGCGAATCTCAACATCCAAAGGGGACTGCGAGAGGTTAACTACTGTTATAAATAAATATTCAGGTTTATTAACTATTAGACCCACACAGATTTGAAATTTGGCAAGTATGTTTCTTTCATGAAGTAGAGAACCACTACAAAAGAGGTTATAGACAATTATTCCTGTTTCGAAACACAAGACCTACAGACTAGAAATTTAGTAGGCATGTTCCTTTCATGGAAAAAGAGGTCTGTTAATTAGGGGTTTGCGAAAGGAAATTTTAATAGCTATTTATCTAGATTTAATTTAATTGGTAATGATATTTGTTCTTGTGGTCAGGATGCTGAAACTGTGGAACATGTAGTGTTGTATTGTAAACTGTATTTCTGTAAAAGAGAAAATTTTAGAAAGGAGTTGAAACGTTTAGGTATTTCCTGGCCACCGGTTTTGTATTTGTTGGTCAAATGTTCCGAGAGCCTGAATGTCTTAAGAAAATTTGTTTACTGTATAGATTTTTAAAGTTATATATATATATATATATATATATCGGTACCTCCCTTATTTATATTTGTGTATTTCCACTCTTCCTTTTTATTTTATGTTTTTGTCTTAAATGTTTTTTTCCTTCTTTGTTTTCCCTCCAAATTTGTTTTTTATGATATAATTGTGTTACCACTTACGCCCGTAAGCCTCATGTTATGCAATGTGGAGTATGAGGAGTTTTGCAAGTAAATTAAATAAAAAAGGGGGTTACGAGGGTATTTTAATTTTTAAAAAATCCCTTTCATGATCGACTTAACCTACAGCCTTAAAATTTGTGAAATATGTTACTTTTGCTGAGCAGAAATCAGCTTAGAAAGGAATGTTCAGAAGTCCACGTACAAGGGGATTAGGGGGGCATTACCGGTTGATTCAAAATTAGTGTGACCCCTTTTAAAAGCATATAACTATTAATGGTAAATTTGTATCGCTTTGCTGCCAGTTATATTTTAAAAAGAAAAATTTAAATTATCAATCTAACTATTTTTATTAGTGGGAGTAAATTATGGCTTCAAAATTAAAACATCAAACCCAAAACGAATTTTAAAGTTTTTAAAGGATGTTTGCTCACTAAAAAAAAAAAGTTTTAAAAATCAGAAAAGACATTTTGCTGATGGATTACTATCTAAACTTGAAAAGAAATAAAATTTGGCTGGCAATCAAAACCTCTAAAAAAATGTGGACGAAAGGAATCTCTTAAAAAAAAAGAAAAATATAAGTTAAAAGACTTATTGCTGTAGATAATCTTTGGCCTCAAAGAACTTCAGCAAAGAAACTATAGGTATGACACAATCGACAATTTGTCGTTAGATAAAAAAAATTGACTGTAAAAAAGTGAATAAACCAGTCTGTTTTTAAATGTCTGTTAAGACCGTAGAAAAATGAAGAAAACATTTTTGCCTCTGTATTTTATGTTACGCTAAGGTAGATACAAAACATGGATAACTTCGGATGAAGCACTGTTTCATCTGTCATTCACAGCAGCCAAGACGAAGACTCAATAATTTCTAGCAAAAAACGTCGCAAAGAAGCAGCTGTTTTGCAAAATGTAAGTTGATCGTCAGGTGTCATGGTATGGATGGGAATGTCTTCTCAAGGCTTAACATAACCATTTTTTGCAGAACTAAAGGCTAAAATTGATGCTAACTCAGTGTTTCTCAAACTGTGGGGCGCACCCCCTCTTGGGGGGCGTGACAACTCTACAATGGGAGCGCGAGCATATTGAAAAGTCGAAAACAAAAGACTATTTAAAAACATTATTAAATTGCTGAAAGTAAGAAAACAAAATACATTCTGACATGAAAAAAAATAGAATACACATTTACACTGATATATTACACTTATAATAGTATCAGTGCTACATAATATATTTTGCAATTAATTTTATAATACTAATTTAAGAACACAAGTTTAATAATTACCAGTAACCTCATCTGATTGCCATATATAAAACTGTAATCAAAGATTAACACTTATCTTGATCATTTGTACGTTTTATAATGAATGCCTTAACTTCCGATTAAAAGTTATGCGATTAGCTTCCCAATGCCCACCATTTTCCTCTTAGGCGCGCGTATGTGATGCTTTTTGGGAGGGAAAAATAAAAAGCAAAAATAATCTGAAATAATAAACCCTTTCACAAGATTATCAGGGTCCTTTTTTGATTCCAAGCCTTCGGAATTTTTTTTAGAAAGCGGTGCACAAAAAAGGAAAAGTTATATGTTCTGAAAAATTAACGTTAAAGTTTTTATAAAAGCCGGTGGCACTTAAGGGGTTACAGTCATATCGAGTTTTGGCAAAAGATATATTATTGAATTCAATACATTTTATTTAAGGGGGGGGATGAAAAAAGAATGAATATTGGGGCCGAAATAGAAAAAGAAACCTGTCTAAATACTATCAGAATAAAGTTTCAAAACTTGATAAAAATAAAAAACGTCTTTCTCTTAAAAAACTTTGCCCCCGTTTCACCAATCCATACTGCAAAAGCAACTAAAATTAAACTTAGAAAGTAAATGTCTGCCTCTTGAGAAATGGCTACCACCATCCCCCCTGATTGTGTTCAGCGCGATTATTGTTTTATGGGGATACTTAAAAAAACAAGTAAACAAACGTAAAATAACAACTCTACAAGGGCTTCAAAAAGCAATCGAAGAGGAAGTTGGAAAAACACCACCAAAAATGGTCAAAAAGCCCTTTTGGCTTCATGTAAATAACTTAATTCAATAAAAATTTGTGAAGCACAAAAATTGGTCCTACTATTTTTGAATCAACCGGTATAAATTTTAAAAAAATCTTTTTTTTTTCAGCCATTGGACTTATAAACTTAAAATTTGGCATATGTAATTTTTTTGCTGAGCGAAGATATGCTAAAAACTTTTTGTTTAGTTTAATTTGCAATTCACTTATAATTAACTCACAAAAAGTTTCTTTATCCTTCAATCTTTATTGTTTTATTTTTCAAATCCTTCTTGTGAAGAATAAGTAAACCAACTATATAGTATAAATATAAAACAATAGTTTATTATCAATTGTTGTGTTATTCGTTATCAAATAAATAGGATCTGCATCATTATTACTTATTTTGAAAGAAATTTTATTTCTCATTGGTAAAAAAAATATTTAAATTGTCCTAAGTATTTTCCTTTCATTCCAGCAGTATAGTTAATAGTTAAAACTCTCGATTTTTAATAAAACAAATAAGTTGTAAATTCATTTTCTAAACATATTAAAATAAATACCATATATAATTAAATTCCCAATTTTAAAAATAACGAAAAAAAGGTAACTTTTAATTCAAAATTAAATCTTTCGCTTACTTGCCCCCTTTTAATGGAAGAAAAACTGTTATATACCACAAAGAATATAAACACAAAGAAACATTTTAAATTTAAAAAAATTTCTTTTCTTGAAAGAAGTATCTAATCCTCGAAGTTAAGGAAAATCTTTATTTTATAAGAAAGGAAACTTTATTTTCCAGGAAAATTTAGTATTTTTCTTTGGCTGCGTGAAATTTAAGAGGAAATATCAAATACAATGTTATAAAATGTGCGTAATCTTTTCAAGAGTTTTTAGGAAAAACGAAATATAAAAGCCTGCTAACATGTGAGAAATATATACCAAATTTATTTTAGTTTATCTTCATATTACATCAGAGAATAAAACCAAAAACGTTGTCGACTTTTCCCAGAATTCCTCAGTTTCGGTGAAGGTACATCTACCATTGAAGTATATTTATTTAACCCCTTAACTACTGGTTAAAAGTTACGCTATTCTTTAAGTTACGTTAGATTAAAAGTTACGCCAACTCAGTATCCCCGTTTTTCACGTGGGCAGTGTATTGGGCTGGGGGAAGAAAAAGCCCAGATAAGCAAATTTTTAACCTCTCCAAAGAACTCCACTTTAGAACTCTTAGGCCTATAATTAGGCAGGCACGTTTCTTTTACTTAGAGATCCTCTAAAAACAGGAGTTTTTAGTAATCAACTCTAAAGAGAGTTGCAGGAGAGTCATAAGCAAAATTTATATTTTTATCTGTTGTCATTTTTGAGGCATTTTTTTTGTTGGGGGGAGACCCCTAATATGGAATTAGCGGAAATCGACTCTCAAGGGAGGGGGGGGATAAAGTTATGCAAAATTTTCAGCTATGAACTATTAAACGGACAAACTTGAAATTTTGGGGGAAAATGTTTCTTTCCTTAAGTACCGCAAAAAATGAATTTAACAAGCTCAAGAAGCTTTTTCCCCAGCTTTAAAAGATAGTTTTTATATATTTCTTCGGGAATGTTAATGTATTGACAGATGATTGAACCTAGGAATACCAGAGTATTTAACTCACATGAATTTTTCTTTGGTTTTTACCCATCCCGGGACGTGGTCAATGACCTGACTGATGGGTGTAAATGGGTTGAATGGGGAAAAAATGAAAGGAGTGCATATTAACGTCGCACTGTTCGCTACAGGGGCGGGACGGACCTGAATTTGAACCATGGTCAAATGACAAAGGGCGACACCAGACTGGCAAACCCCTCCCCTACCACACCCATCAACCGGGAAGACATGGATGTTTGTGGGATGGAGGCAAGGGGCGCTCTACATATTTGCCTAGATGCAAGTCTTCTCGTATGTTTGGTGGAAGGGAAAGAAAAGGTGGCAATGGCCCACTGACCCCCTCCCTCCCTTCTAGAATGTTCTGCCTCAAAACTTACGTTGGGCAGAGCCAAATCATACTGTAACCAGCATGGTGCTCAAAGCTAAGGTTAACAGGTGTAAAAATCTAGCTCCTTGACACGATAAATTTCGTGGATCTGGATCTGGCACTGCCGAATAGCTGGCATTAGCAACAATAACTTCGCTATTTGTTTTGCTAATTCGATCTTTCGTTAGAGTTAATCTGTAGTTTACTTAAAACTATATATATTCAAAATATTAATTAAATTTTGGCCTCATTAATTTTTTCCCTTCTATCTCGTTAGTTATAATTCAATTCTTACTATTGTGGCTTACACTCTGTATATATTTATTTATTTATTTATTGTTCTTGGTAGAATTTTCACAATCGTTAATAAAATACAATTTAAAGAGCTCAGTTTAGTTAAAATTTTATATACATGATTATTTTGGATGACAATACAATAATTTGATTATAACTAATAAAAAAACAAAAATAA
>BMAV01024565.1:0-33222 GCA_019973955.1 Trichonephila inaurata madagascariensis
GATGTTGCCCCAGGGTCGTCCGTCATGACCATGAAAAAACAGGTCCGACAAAAAAGACCTCGTTTTAAAAAGTATGATGTTAATATTCACTCACTCTATATATGGTGTTGGACTGTTATTTTTGTTTGTTACTATTTATTAATAGGTAAACTTAATTGTTGCAATAGAATAGTTTTGTAAAAAGAAATGACATCCTCAGAAATTAGGCCAACCCAGGTGGAATTCGAAAACACGACCTTTGCATTGGAAGTCCAACGCACTGCAGGGACACAAAGAGCGATTTTCCTGTTTATATATTGTTTCGTCAATATTGTTTGTGGACTGTAAACTGGTTTGATAAAAAATCAAACTTTCGCAACGCTAAGCCTATGTTATTCGTGCACCCGCCTTTGTTGGGGTACAGCTCGACTATATCTACTTTTACAAATTTTTTACAGATGGCGCTACAGTGCGCTGATGACGTAACATATATGGTGTTGACGGTTATTTTTGTTTGTTACTATTTATTCATTAAATAGAATTGATGAACCTAATATTTGAAAAAACTGTATTAAGATCAAGTGTCATGCACTACAAGTTTAAAAAAATGTATTTGAACTTGAGTGGATGAATAAAAAGTATTTTATTAACGATTGAAAATTTGGACAGGATATAAATTTATATAAATAAATATATATAGGAAGAGTGTGATATAATAGTAGAGGAATTGAATAAAGAGCCCCATTTAAGTCTAATTTAAAATATTCTATTTCTGTACCTCAAATCTTTGGCGGCATCGAAAGATTAACTAGGCAAACACGAAACATGCACAAACCATAACAAGATTTCGCTCTTGCGTCACCAACTAGACGAATTTCGTGAAAACTAAAAATAACACCTGCCACAGAAATCGCAAAAGTAAAATCTTACGCTCCAAAACGACAACTCTCATCCTTTTCTACCAAATGCATCTTCCACAGCTAAAAAGATGACTAAGTGCTGGGGATTTATATTTAGCCAGTACACATTCAAGTTTTGTGTCAACTTCCCCTCCTTTTCTAACCATAAATCGTTCTTTTACGTGAGCCTGACAACTTGGAAGACTCGGTCCATTTACTGTGTCGTTCACAAAAATACCCATCCAGGGGTTTAACGGAGTGTTAACAGACTTTCAGATTAACCTATATATCTTCGGAGGGAAAATATTTTGTGAAAATGTGCGTGGAAAAATGAAAAGGTGATGTCATTTGAAGTGAAAGGATTATTCAGGATAGAGTAATTTCTCGTGATCTTATTTCATTGTCTAAAATAACTTTTCACGTTCTACCGGGAGTAATTATAGATGAACTAAAAACTGTAATTTATATATAAATAACTTTTTCGTTGTGAGCTGGAAAATATTTGCTACATATGGTAATGTAGAATTACAGTGGAAAAAGATTATTTTTATTTTTTTTTTTTTAGAGTACCATAACGAAATCTTAAAGCTAGATTTGTATTACATGATTTTGGTATTTTTTTTATATGTAATGAATACGAAAATGAGCAGAATTTCTTAAAATTGTAAGGAAAATTTCTTATTTTTTACAAAATACGTAAAAGATATATATAATTGTATGTATATACTTTTGCGGTGCCCTCGAACCTTTAAAATAATCTTGTGGGTAAAACTTACATTTATTTTTTTAAAAAAAAAGAGATTTGATGAAAGTATTACGTTTTTCACACACATGACAGTAGCAATGATTCTTAGAAAAAGATAAGTTTGGGCACTTTTTGTGTAGCAAGTGCCTAAAACATTAGTCTATTTATCGTATTAAATATGAATTTAAGAACAAGAAGGTAAAATGAAAAATTCAATAATAAAAAGCCTCTAATATACAGTGCATTAAAAAATTATAAGTATGAACGAACTAGTACAGGGAAGGGCAAATAGCAGCCCTCGAATCCCATGTATCGACATACAAGGTGTGACACACACACACATAAAACGAGACTTAGTATGTAGTTTGAAAAATGAGTGGAGTTGGCAACAACTGTTTTGGTGACGTCATCCCACGCTCCTCCTCTATCCATGTGGCCAGTTTCGCCTAAATCGACCCCACCAGATGGGAGAACTGTGTCATTGAGTGAACACATGAAACTGTACTCTGCCGGGAAAATGTTGAATCAACATCAAGTCTCTTGTGAAACTTAAGAAATCAGCCACGAAAACATTTAAAAAATTAACCGTTTTCAGGGGCAAAGGACAGTGTGAAAGAGGATGGACGTGCTGGATGCCTAAGGTCTACGATTACAGACCAAAACATTGCCAAATTCGTGATATGAGTGAGTTCCCACTCACATCAGTGGTCAGATTGTTAATCAACACTACTAAATTGAAATACTAAAAAAAGTTAGTGAATAAATTAAGAAAAAAAGGGGACATGATGGATGGCTGTAGCAACAAGACAATGTACCCGCTCCCACGGCCCCATCTGTCAAGCAGATTCTGACCAGGAAAAACATTATTGTGAAGGGGCATCCTCCTTATTCACCTGATGTGGCCCCATGCGACTTTTTTAATTTCCTATTGTTAAATCCTGCTTAAAGGGAACCCGTTTTACATCAATTGAAGAAGTTCAGGCAAAAACGGAGATATCTTGAGGGGCCTTCCAAAAACCTCGTTCTATAACTGTTACCAGCAATGGCAGCACCGAATGCGAAAGCGTGTGAATGCTGAAGGGAACTACTTTGAAGGTGATAATGTCTCGGGGAACTAAGATTATTAGAAAACTTGTATTAGGACTTATTTGTAAGAAGAAGTTTTGTCTGGATGCAATCCTTGAATGCTTGAGGAGGTAACATCTTATTACTTAAAAACCCACATTTATTGACAATCACTAATAGATAAAGAGGATAGCACAAACGCGCGCACATCAAAGCATTCTTTTTTCGCTTTTGAGATCTCAGCTTTTTATAATTTTGGTCAACCGGAAGCTTTCAGAATCTTATGATCTCCGCTAATAACTTCTGTGATTGGACAGAATATGCGAATGATGTAAGAATGCATCTTTTTGTTTTAAAGATACTAACGTGTCAGTTTCTTAGGAGATAAAGTCGTGGTTATTTCCCGTTGGGTGGGTAAACTAAAAATTAGTTATCACGTGAAGTCTTGGAGGGCTGAAAACCATTATGAAATAAAACCTTTCGAGAGATAATTTAAATTAATTACTACATATACAGGGTGAAAAACGTTTAACTCGAAACTGAAATATTTTTTCATGTTAAAAGAATTTCGTGTTAAAGGATATTACAAAAAACATATTTGGACAAAATTAAGCGTATTAGAGTACGTTTTATTTTTTGATATGTACTTATGTATGTGTATTTAATAAAAATCAATGAAACAAAAACACTCACAAGAACTTAATTAAATTTAATACAAAATTTTCTTGAAAAGCAAAACATTTATTAAAGTTTTTTAAAAATAATCTGATATTTTCTTTGCATTGTCTTTTTAAAATCAAATTGTTCGATTTCGCATTTGTTATTAATTTCACCATTGCAATCTAAATACCGTAAAATCCGGCGTAACGCGCACCGGTGTATAACGCGCACCTATACTTCAGACCTGCATTTCTTAATTTTTAGGTATATTCGTCGTATAACGCGCACCCCCTTTTTTACAAAAAAATCAGAAACATTAGTATACAATGCTCTTATATTTTGAAGTCATTTATACGAGGTATTATCCCAGACTTTTGAAAAAATAGTATACTTCTAGAACTAAAACTCTTATAGTTCATAAGGCATGCAATTTCTTTAAAAAAAATAGTATTTTGTAGAAGTAAATTTTTTTATGCTGATCTCTTGTTATTATTAAAGCTATCTTTTTTATACCCGGCGTATAACTCGCATCCATTAATTTCGATCTTGTTTTTTGTATTAAAAGTGCGCGTTATACGCCGGATTTTACGGTAACTTGGCATATTTTGCATGATGTTCCGAAAGGGCGAAAATCATGAAAAGTAAGTTATCATGAAGAAATTGCATCATTTGTTTCATTTGTAGTCAGAATCTGCATTAATAACATTTTTTGAGCTTTGAACAAAACTCCAAATTGTCTTTGTCTGCCATAATTGGGTTTGTACATACATTGTCAACATCTGCTGCGAGGAATTCTTCCCAATGATACAGTAAGGCAGTCCAATCCATCTGGTATTTTCCGTATTTTGTTCATTACCAGAAGGGGATTCTTTTCGTGTTAAGAGAAAAAAATGCATGGAAATGCATAATAGTTTGTCGAGGCTGTTGTATTATTTCGTGTAAACCGATATTTCGTCTTAAGCGTTTTCGCGTTAGATGTATTTCACTGTATATAACAGTGTTTGTGGGCGACCTTCGAGTTGGAAAGTTTGATTATAAATTCTGATTCGAATTAGTTTCAAGAATATTTGGAGTTTTCTGAATACTGTTAGACTCACACTTGTCTAGACTAGCTCGAAAAAATGAAAGGTACACATTGAAATCTATTTGATGATGTCTTAGTATTCTTAACAAAAAAAAAGTAAAATCATTCACACCCAAACGGACTTAAAAATATAACTTTAATACACGAGCCCAAAGAAAAAGACGAGTTTCCAGAACAAAAATACAGATTCAGACGATAATACAGCGAACAGCAATCGATTCAGTGAAAATGAATCGGAACACAAATTATCGTCCCAATCAAAGTATTTTATTACTTTGTCCTTGACTGCTTAACTAATTGGAGGCGATAAGAAAGTGATGCACTTTTCTATCCTTTCCCCTTTTTAAGTTGTCAGTTTCGTGGGTTTCTTCAGACCGAAAATGGGCACTTCAAGTAGATTTGCTTCTTTAAAGTCGAGAATAGGAGTTTCCATAAAAATCGATTCTGCTGAACTTTCTACAGAGTAGAACTTGGCAGATAATTTTCGTTAATCTCTGGGGGTGGAGGAGGGGATACAACTGGAACTCGATGTGTGTCTTTCATTGCGTCTCCATTCTAACAGTTCTTACAGTTCAGCCTTTCCTGGTATAAATTGAATGATTCTCTAGTCCAGTGACCTTTAAACTTTTTTGACTCACAGAACCCTTGGAACGATAAGGTGTTTTCGGGGAACCCCATTCTACGCATTAAAAATAATATTTCAAGTAGATCAACATGTTATAGAAAATTTGTAAAAATATATACCGCAAAATCCGGCATAAAACGAGCAAACTTTACTTTCAAGCAGATTTTTTTAATTTTTAGGTATATTAGCCGTATAACGCACACCTCCTGTTTCATGAAGAAATCTGAAATATTAGTATAAATTGCTCTTATGTTTTGAAGTCATTTATTAGAGGTATTACCCCAGATTTTAGATAAGTATTATACTTCTAGAACTACAACTCCTTTAAGTTCATAAGGCAAGTCACATTTCTTTTGCATAAACAGAATTTATATTCATGTAGAAGTAAATTTTTTTTTATGCTCATCTCTTTTGTTATTTTTAAAGCTTTCGTTTTTATACCCGGCGTATAACGCGCACCCTTAAGTTTCGATCTTATTTTTTGTGTTAAAAGACCGCGTTACATGCCGGATTTTACGGTATGTGTTTTTTATTAAAATTTTTTAAAGCAACTTATTAATGTAATTTACTCATTAACTTTAACTTGTGTTCCAAATGTCACATACCCATGCATTATATTTAGTAAATGTAATATGTAGAATTTTTTTACTCAAACTGTCGAAATCTAGGACTATCGAAATTATCTGCAGTCGTATTTCATATTCTGCTTTCAATTTGTTTTTATATTTTATTTTTGTAGCCACTCACGTTGAAATATATTTTCCAAATAGCAACATTTTTATAGCTGCATATAATTTGCAATAAAAAGTATAAAATTATTTCGGGGCACTTGAAACAGTAAACAACAGAATATTCCAATCTGGAAGGCAGTACAGAGAAGGCAGTACATATTCAAAGATAAAATCTTTTCAACCTTTTTTTCAGAAGTTATATCTTTGCCTCAGTAATGTAAGCAAGATGACAATTTGCTGAGGTTCTGAAAAAATAAATTTATCCTTTGGTTTTTTTTATTTGAAAAATTAAATGGTAATGTATTTAATACTAAAAGCGATTTAACATCTCTGATGTAAAAATAATTTTTTTTATCCTTAAAAATAAATTAATAAACAACAAAAACTGTTAACATAGTCATCTTGCCCTGGTCTCTCCTAAATGAAAGTGATTCTTGTGATATTTAATACAAATCAGGTAAGTCCATATATTGTGTAACTAAATAAGTCAATACTACAATAATTAGTACCTTGCATGTGCATTGTTAGGATGAAAATACGAGAGTCCGAAAAATTTACCACCACGCTATTGAAGGCCATCTTCTTTACAAATACAAAATGCATTCCGCTTACTTTTTCGCAATAATGGGTATGTTTATTGTACCAGATAGATTTTTCGTAAGTTACATTTTTTAAAAAATAATAATAATATTTATTAAATAATAATACATACACAAAATTGCACAAATGTCCTGAATGAGCTATAGCTCGTGTTCAGAAAAAAATAAATACAACCAATACACTTGTCATATATGTTGACTTAATGAAAACTAGATAAAACAAAAATAATGTATTTAAATAAGAATTTTTAAAAGTTAAAATTCAATATTATATATATATATATATATATATATATATATATATATATATATATATATATATATATATATATATATATATATATATATATATATAGTTAGTATATATATATATATATATATATATATATATATATATATATATATATATATATATATATATATATATATATATATATATAGGTAAATTAAGACTAAACCAAAACTAAACTTACAACTTTAGATTAGGAGAAACTGAAAATGTTTTAATATATAGGATGAATAACAGTATCAAAATGAAGAAAAGTATTTATTTATTAAAAGCAATCCAAGTTCGTACAGAATGGATGTGTTGTGTCTGCAAAGTTCCATTGTGCCTAGGGAAGAAAAAACCTTGTTTCTAGAACTATCATACTGCTTGAAGCGTGGTGGCACAAAAAAATCTACCACATATTTTTTAAAACTTTGAACTACATTTATTCGAAAAAGTGTTAAATATTATTAATATGAACCAGCTTTTGTTTTATAATTATAGTTTTATAAGGCTTGTAATGATTTCACTCAGTTCTAGGTTTACTATTTATTTCCATATGAAAATCAACAAAAAAAAAATGGTATATTCCTATTACAGTTCACGTGCATCCGTAACGATTTCGAGTCTCTTTCGCACTCTCTTCTTCCGTTCCTTGGATTTTCTGCCAGGAGACCGCTGTATTCTGCGGGGGCTCGTTATCGCGCTCTTCCTATCGCTCAAGGGACGTCCGAACGGCTCCTCAAAAATCCAGTCTTTTTGTCCGACTCTTCGCCCTTTATATCTTTCTCGGCCTCAGTCCCCTGGTTCTTCTGTCGCCTTCCGGTCTCGGTTCCTGGATGTCTTACCCTGCCGCGCCATATCTGTCTTGCTTCCGCTAGTCCCAAAGAGGCGCCGAGGCTGGGTGCACATTTAAAATGTTCTCAGACGCGACTTCTGTCACCGAGTTCTGGGAAATGAATACACAATCATACGGCGCCTCTTTTGACAGTCCGGTCAGTTGGGCAAAAAGGTGCCGAAATCCTCGACCACCAATTACGAAATTCCGTCCCAGCAATTAGGAAATGCCTGAATTTTTGCAGCTTCTGTCGGCAAGTGCGTGATCTGTTGGAAAAAAAGGGAAAGAGATATGCTTCGTCACAGGCTTATCTAAAATATTTGTAATTATTTCTTTAAAGTGCATTTTGTCTAAAATTCAACTCCGCGAAAGAGTTAATCAGTATAGCTTTTTCCATGAAACCAAAGTTTTCTTTCTATCTGCAACTCTTATAGTATGACATCACAAACTCACATGAATATCTCAGCCCGCGATTCAATGATGAGTTTTCTTCCTTTTCACTGACGTTAATTTTAATTATGATTTTCAGTTTCAGCATGTAGAGACGGTTTCAAAGATCTTTTGCAATGGTCCAATTATCGATGCCACTATCTCAATCGAAGCATTCTCATTACTTTTCGTAACTGCTTAACTGATTGGTGGCTACAAGAAATAGTTCCATTCCAAGTGGCGTAACGAGAATAATAACCTCCCCTTCCCTGCAAAGTCAGACTTTGGGACTCCAAGCCCTATCTTATAAAAGATTTCGAATCCATAACATCTGGCTTTTAACCCTGCCAAGAATCCTGGGCCCTACGATATGCTGGGGTGTACGTTACACGAGTGAACTTGGCAGATAATTTTCGTTAATTCGGGGGTGGAGGAGGGATACAACTGGCTCGAGGGAAAGGTTCTTTCTTGCGTCCATTCAAACAGTTCTTACAGTTCGCCCCCGGTATAAATTGAATGATTCTCTGTCAGTGACCTTTAAATTTTTTTGATCCAGAACCCGGCGAAAAAGGTGTTTTCGGGCCCCCTTCTACGCTTTAAAAAAATAATATTTCAAGTAGATCAACATTTTAGAAAATTTGAAAAAATATCCCGAAAAACCCGGCATAAAACGACAAATTTTACTTTCAAGCAGATTTTTTTTTTTAGGTATATTAGCCAAAATACACCTCCTTTTTCATGAAAAATCGAAATATTGTATAAATTCTCTTATTTTTTTGAAGTCATTTATTAAATATTAAGATTTTAGATAATATTATATTCTAGAACTAAAACTCAAAGTTCATAAGGCAAGTCACATTTTTTTTGCAAAAACAAAATTTATATTCATTAAAAGAAAATTTTTTTAGCTCATCTCTTTGTTATTTTTAAAGCTTTGTTTTTATACCCGGCGTATAACCGCACCCTTAAGTTTCGATCTTTTTTTTTGTGTTAAAAGACCGCGTTACATGCCGATTTTTACGGTATGTGTTTTATTAAAATTTTTTTTAAACAACTTATTAATGAAATTTACTCATTAATTTTAACTTGTGTTCCAAATGTCACATACCCATACATTATATTTAGTAAATGTAATATGTAGAATTTTTACTCAAACTGTCGAAATCTAGGACTATCGAAATTATCTGCAGTCGTATTTCATATTCTGCTTTCAATTTGTTTTTATATTTTATTTTTGTAGCCACTCACGTTGAAATATATTTTCCAAATAGCAACATTTTTATAGCTGCATATAATTTGCAATAAAAAAATATAAATTATTTGGGGCACTTGACAGTAAACAAAGAATTTTCCCAATCTGGAAGGCAGTAAAGAGAAGGCAGTACATATTCAAAGATAAAATTTTTTCAACCTTTTTCAGTTTTTGGCATCTTGCCAGTACTGGGGCAAGATGACAATTCTGAGTTCTGAAAAATAAATTTATCCTTTGGTTTTTATTTGAAAAATTAAATGGTAATGTATTTAATTTATTAAAAAAGGACTACTCTAACACTTCATGTAAAATAATTTTTTTTTATCCTTAAAAATAAATTAATAAACAACAAAAACTGTTAACATAGCCATCTTGCCCTGGTCTCCCCTAAATGAAAGTGATTCTTGTGATATTTAATACAAATCAGGTAAGTCCATATATTGTGTAACTAAATAAGTCAATACTACAATAATTAGTACCTTGCATGTGCATTGTTAGGATGAAAATACGAGAGTCCGAAAAATTTACCACCACGTTATTGAAGGCCATCTTCTTTACATCTACAAAATGCATTCCTCTTTTTCGCAATAATGGGTATGTTTATTGTACCAGATAGGATTTTCTAAGTTACTTTTTTTTAAAAAAATAATAATATTTATTAAATAATAATACATACAAAAATTGCCAAATGTCCTGAATGAGCTATAGCTCGTGTTCAGAAAAAAATAAATACAACCAATACACTTGTCATATATGTTGACTTAATAAAAACTAGATAAAACAAAAATAATGTATTTAACAGAATTTTTAAAGTTAAAACTAACATTATATATATATATATATATATATATATATATATATATATATATATATATATATATATATATATATATATATATATATATATATATATATATATATATATATATATATATATATATATATATATATATATATATATATATATATATATATATATATATATATATATATATATATATATAGGTAAATTACGACTAAACCAAAACTAAACTTACAACATTAGATTGAGGAGAAACTGAAAATGTTTTATTATATAGGATGAATAACGGTATAAAATGAAGAAAAGTATTTATTTATTAAAAACAATCCAAGTTCGTACAGAATGGGTGTGTTTTCTGCAAAGTTCCATTGTGCCTAGGGAAGAAAAAACCTTGTTTCTAGAACTATCATACTGCTTGAAGCGTGGTGGCACAAAAAATCTACCACATATTTTTTAAAACTTTGAACTACATTTATTCGAAAAAGTGTTAAATATTATTAATATGAACCAGCTTTTGTTTTTTTAATTATAGTTTTTTAAGGCTTGTAATGATTTCACTCAGTTCTGGGTTTTTCTATTTATTTCCATATGAAAATCAACAAAAAATGGTATATTCTAACAGTTCAATATCAAAAGGTCCGAACGATTTCAGTCTCTTTCGCACTCTTCCGTTCCGATTTTCCAAGCCAGGGAGACCGCTGTACTTCGCGGGCTCGTTATCCATCTTTCCCATCGCTCAAGGGACGTCCGACGGCTCCCCTTTAAAAATCCCGTCTTTTTTGTCCGGACTCTCTCGCCCTTTTTATATCATCTCTTTCTCGGCCTCAGTCCCCCTGGTTCTTCTGTCGCCTTCCGGTCTCGGCTCCCTTGATGTCTTACCCTTCTGCCGCGCCATATCTGTCTCGTTTCCGCTAGTCCCAAAGAGGCGCCGAGGCTGGGTGCACATTTGTACGTTCTCAGACGCGACTTCGTCACCGAGTTCTGGGAAATGAATACACAATCATACGGCGCCTCTTTTTGACAGTCCGGTCAGCTGGGCAAAAAAGGTGCCGAAACTCGACCACCCAATTACGAAATTCCGTCCCAGCAATTAGGGAAATGCCTGGAATTTTTGCAGCTTCTGTCGGCAAGGGGCAAGGGATCTGTTGGAAAAAAGGGAAAAGAGATATGCTTCGTCACAGGCTTATCTAAAATATTTGTAATTATTTCCTTCTAGTGCATTTTGTCTAAAATTCAACTCATGAAAGAGTTAATCAGTATATAGTTTTTTTCCATGAACCAAAGTTTTCTTCTAATCTTGCAACTCTTATAGTATGACATCAATAAACTCATGGAATATCTCAGTCTTCATGCGATTCAATGATGAGTTTCTCTTCCTTTTCACTGACGTTAATAATTCTTAAATTATGATTTTCAGTTTCAGTATGTAGAGACTGGTTTCAAAGATTCTTTTGCAATGGTCCAATTATCGATGCCACTATCTCAATCGAAGTATTTCATTACTTCTTTCGTAACTGTTTAACTGATTGGTGGCTACAAGGAAATAGTTCCATTCCAAGTGGCGTAACGGAGAATAATAACCTCCCCCTTCCCTGCAAAGTCAGACTTTGGGACCCAAGCCCTATCTTATAAAAGATTTCGAATCCATAACATCTGGCTTTGGACCCCCAAGAATCCTGGGCCCTACGATATGCTGGGGTGTACGTTACACCACTGCTCATTCCTAACAAAATCCTTAAGCTCTTACAAGTTTTAAATGTGTTTTTGTAAAACTTTTATCGCCGCTGTAGCCAAGTTCTCATGACAGCAAACTCATAGCCGGAGTTGTCGAGTTGTGAATTCAAGTCCCGATGCCACTGAAGACCCACCGTGTAGAAAAGCTGATGCACGTTAAATCTGTCGAGGCTCTAAGACTTAGACTTGCAAGTATTTTCTTAAGTTTTTCTTCGGTTCAAGATGAAATCTTCAAATTTTTTCTGGATACTTTCATAAACATGTTATAAAAGTTAGAAAGGATTTAGATCCAAGATTTATTTTTGTTTAAAAAAATTTGTCAAACTTTAATTTTTTTTTCCCGGACGTAGCTTAAAAAAATAATTATTAAAATTCAACAACAGTCAGATTTTTTAAGTTCTATATATACTAACTTTTGTTCACAATAATCTTGGAAATAAAAATCCCTTAAAGGTGCTAAAAATATTAAAAAATGAATATTTTTCAAAAATTTAAATAAATTTCAAAAAATTCTGCTTTTTAAAAAAATTAGAACAATGGCTAGACAAACTTTCTTTTTTTCGGAATTAGCTTAATAACATAATATGAAGGGGAAAATACTTTTATCATTATAGTCATTTTATTTGTTATTTTTTGTTTATTTAAATAAAACTTTTAATCTATTTTTAAACAATAATATTCCTTCCATGTGGTAAATTAAAGCTAGTCATAAGTTATTTCTAATAATTGTTTGAAATTATTTTATTCTTTTCGGAACAATAAAATTGTTTAAGAAATATTATATTTCTCTTAATTTAGTTTTCTAATTGAATTAAACCCCACGAAAGTAATGTAAACAAACAGTTTTGGGAAAAATATAGCAAATAATAAAGTAACTAATTAATTTTAAATTTGGGATATAAAAATTCAAATTTTTGAATGCTCAGAAAAAGCATTTTTATTTGTTTTAAAACTCATTTCCGGTAAATTACGATTACATATAAAAAACAAAAATATACTTATTACCATTTTAGATAGTATGTTGCCGGAAAAGAAAGCAGTAGTTCATTAAGGAAACGTGGTGCAATTAATAAAAAAAACTTTGATTTAATGGTTTTTCTTTTCTTTTCTTTTTTTTTTTGTTGCTTTATATTGATTACGTAAAACAGTTTTTGTGCTCAAAGTACCATAAAAAATTAACCATTTAATTTTGTAAGGAATAATTTTAAACTTTATGAAGGAATTTTTAAGTGCTATTTATCCTTCAATAATTGACCTACACAGATGAAATTTGGTTTTAAAATACGTCAAACTATGTATAACAAAAGATGGTAGGAGTTTTCTTCTAGCCTATTTATATTTGTAAAACATTTGTTTTTCTGAAGGCTTATTGAAAATTTCTTACAAAATGGGCAAACTCTAAATTCAATTATTTATATTTTTTTAAAAAATAAGCATTGCTTTGATTTAAAAATACATACCGACTTTTGTTAAGTGTACTAATAGCAATGCGGGGAAAATATTTCAAAGGATTTGGAACAATAGAAAAAGGTCTTAGCATTTTAAATGAAGCTAACGAGTTATTATTATTATTATTTTTTTTCAGATAAATAGCGTTAAAGATTTTATTTGCCTTTGAGATGTGAACAAAAACGAACATAAAAGTTATCATAACTTTGGAATTTTCATAACTTTCAAATTGTGTGAGCTTATAGAAAATTATGTAAAAAATAAGTTATTCCTAAGAAATATTTGAGTTTTTGACCAACTTTTGTCAAATGAATCGTATTGTGTCCCCTTAAGGCTGTTTTCGGCTAATGTTAAAAATAGGACCCCAATTCGGAATTTTTTTCAGATATAAAAGTACTCACACAAACATTAATATTATATTCTGGCTCCACTATCCTGTAAAGCAAGGGTGTCCAACCCAAATGACCTTGCGGGCCACTACCTAAAAACATTATAATCTCGCGGGCCGCACATAAAAATATGTACATTTATATCAGATTTGGAAACAAAAAAAAACATTTATTGGAGTGAAAATATAAAACAAAATGAATGATTATTATTGTTTTCCTTATTTTTCATGTATACAGACATAGATAATATAATAATGTTTATATAATATAATAATGAAATGATCAAATAATGTTTAAAATATTACAGTTGCCATTTTCTTAAAAATTACGGTGTTCCTATTGAATTGATCTTTCGTTACTCTTTGTTGAAATTTGGTAGTGCTGTCATTCGCAAACGATTAAGTATACATTGTACTTTATCTTTACCGTCCTGAATATATTTTTTAAACTTTAAAAAACATCTCTGACTGCCTCTTGCTTTGACACTCCAAACAGAAAAGGCGGAGGAGAAACGAAAGTCGCACACACAGAGAATCATGTACCATCCATAGTAAAGAACATGCAAAATGCAATTCGAAATTTATTAAAAAAGTAATTTACTATAGTAAAATCAAATGTAACTGCTTGATAAAATATAAATCTATTTTAATCTAAAGGACGTTTCTGTTATCAAAAAGGACTTATTTTAAAACAAGAACAGGTAACAGGCAAATACATTGTGTATATATATATAAATTTCCCCTGAAAAATAAATTTCAAAATGAAAAAAGTTTAAAAACCTGATATTTAAAAATTTTTAAAAACGAGTCGGTGGGCCGCAGTTTATCTGGGGGCCACCGCGGGCCCGTTTTGGGACAGCCCTGCTGAAAAAGAATCACTTATTTCATTATACTACTATTTTATCCGGGGTTTGGGACATTTTTTTCTTTTAGTAAATGTGTTTCGCATTTTTCTCCAATACCATAATGCTAAACGAGCTTTCATTTTACATATTAAAAGAAAACACAAATTATTTATGAAATATTTTGAAATTTTAAAAACACTATATTATAAACAAATGCATGAGTTACAATGTTACAAATTTTTATGAAAATTGAGGCATTTTTTTTTGACCGAAAATATGCTCCTGGTAAAGTTCACGCTCCTGGGTATATGGCGTTAATAAACATTGAAATTCATGTAATCAAGTTTAATGATATTGCATTAGATAAATGTATGATTTTTTTTCACTCTCTCTTGAAAGAATTGTTTGTTATAAGCAAATTATGTTTGCAGAAAAGTAACAATTTTAATGAACGATTCATTTAATAAATGCCTTAAGTGTCAATATACAAATTTAGGAAATCAAAAATATTTTTATTCCATTCACGTCCTTACAATGTATCCAAAAAAAAAAAAAAAAAAAAGAAAACGAGAATGGTTCATTTGCTATTGATTTATCGTATCTAGATCCTTCGTGGCTGCATAAAAACACAAATATTATGCGCATGCGTGCTATCCGCTGATAACTGACTCCCGGGGATATGGTTGAAAAAGGCTTTTTCAGGACCTTGATGTCGAGACCCACCGAGAAGAAGATGATAAGGAATCGAGATAATCAAAATTGAGAAATTCGATCCACCTAATCAGAATAATGGATCAAACGAAGTCCACGATGCTGCACGCAAGCAGTTTGTGAATATAAACTTTTTTAGGCTTTACGCCCTTTTTTCTCCAAACGTAGGGAAATTAGTATCAAATACCAGGTGTATGCAAATGAAATGAGACGATTGTTTTTAAAAAACATAATAAATTTGCGAAAACCTTTAAAATTTTTTTATTCTAAATAAATCCATCGCTAGCACACAGTTTCCCCATTTTTGGAAATTTGTGAAACCCACCCCCAAAATGATCGGTTTTTTTGAGGCCAGCCAGTCAAAAGCCAAGATTTGACGTTTTCGTAAGTGAAGCGCTGGTCACCCAAACGTGTCCCAATGATGCAAATAGGTGGTAATCGGGGACCAATCGGGGAATAAGCCGATGCGCTGGGCTTCCCCGGGCCTTTAAAGATTTCCTTTTTAGACGGGGTTTTGGGCTGTCATCAAAAAAAATCTTTTTTGCTGCCGTTTCTTTTTTGTGCGTTTTTTGAGTATAGCACGTTAAATTTAAATAATTGTGTTGTACGATGGGATTAACGGTTTCGCCGGTTTTGAGAAGCTCAAAAAATTTTCCTTCCCGATCCCAGAAAAAAACACAGCATTGTTTTTGGGAAAGGGTTTGACCTTGCGGTCGATTTGGGCGGCTGTCCGGGGTAAACATATGATCGATTGCTTGGGGTTCTCAAAAAAAAAACCCTTTTTCACGCCAGTCACAATTGATGGAGATATGCTTGCATTTGTAGGGGGCAAGCAACATTTCGCACACGATTTTTCGGTTTTTCCAGGGCTTTTGCTCGTGTGGTCCCCATCTCCGATTTTAACTTGCCCATTGTTTTGAGACGATGGAAACAGGCCTGGTCAAATTCAATTGCTCAAGATGTTTTTGGTTTGGCCATCTTTTATGGTTCGAATTTCAGCATTTCAAATTTTTGCTCGCAGCCCCGTTTCTAAAACAAACATCGAAATCACCTTTTTTGAAATTTTCAAACCCCTGTAGACGGCAGGCTCAGAGATTTGCCACCGTATGTTTTCCCAAGCATTTGAGCGATTGGGCAGCATTTTTTTCGATGGTAAAAAAAACAATGCTGTCCGCAAATCGTGGTAAAAGGGCAAAAAAAATCACATTTTCAACACAGAAAAAAATAATGCACGCTGAAACTCGCCCAAATGTAAACTAAACATGGTACGGCCTTAAAAAAAAAAACCCGTGTCACGGTTTCATTGTTTGATATATGCGTGGCGACATCTGTTAGCAATCTTCATTTGATATGCATACACCGGTAAACAAATTTTTTTCGTGGAAATTTTTTTTCCCCTTTCCCCTGTTTTAAAAAGATTTGATTAATATACCTGTAAGAAGTTACATATTACGTTGCATTCACAGTTGGCAAAATTTCAACATGAATGCTTTTGAAACTTAAATAAGCTATTCATAAGTCAGTTTGGTGCTATTTATCTTTTTCTCAGTTTCAAGACTCAATAAAGGTTAGAAAAGTAAAATTTGTTATTGATGTACTTTGAAAGCGTTAATTTTGAGTAGTCTTTAAAACTATACCGATCATTTAAAGAATCAAGAAACGGGTACTTTTAAAAGGTTATGTTGAAGTTGCGACAGTAACATTAGATCAAGGCCCACGAAATTCATCGTGGCAAGGGCTAGTTGTACGCCTGTCGTTAGTCGTGGCTTTGTGCACCATACAAGTGATAGTGCGATTTGGATCGGTTCCATCCCTAGAGAAAGAACACCCTAGGGATGGTCAAAGGGGTCTCCCTCCTCTCTTCCCTTTCCGCCAGCCTCGCGATAGGACTTGCGACTTGCCGGTACTCTCATGCAGCACGCACAAGCACTATGCATCTACAAACATCGATGCCGTCTTCGGGATTCGAACCTAGGCCCAACAGCACGGCAGAGCGTCATTAACCACTTATCGGATGGTGGATTTTTAAAAGATTATAAATATAATAATAAAATTTATGAAAACAAGTTATGAATAATCAAAAGATGCGGAAGATGTAGAGGCTATAGCAATTACTGCCTTGAATTTCCTGACAAATGTCATTTTAAAAATATAATGAAAAAGAAAATCCTAGATTTATGGATAATGCTTTACTTTCAAGATGCATTGAAGATGCTGGATATTACTGACTTACACATAATCCAACGAGTAAATGAAATAATGCATATATATACATATATATATATATATATTGTCAACCTATCTTTTATTATTTCATGGCTATTTTTTTAAATTTTCTGTGGATATATTTTCATTTTAAAAGGATTTTCAAGCATTTTCTTGTCCCCATTTTTTTATCATTGTTGATCACATCCGAAATTTTTTGGATATTGACGAATTTATTATTCCATCGCAGATTCTTTTATATATAATCATTTAAGAGCAATATCGCTTTTTTTTAAATACATTGGAATACTCTTTTTTCGTTATTCTATGACATTATATTTAGCTTTCGAAAGTAAGTAAGTTGTATGAAAAAGTAATTTATCTTCGAATCGCTCATACCGTACATTTCACCAAATTTTTCAATACAATGGGCTCAATTCATGATGGTTACATAATAAATACAATCACGTGGTTTTTCCTTGAATTTAAAACTGACATTAGGCTTGTTCCGTTTGAAAAATTTAGATAAAATTTCATAATTAAGAATTGAATAAAAATGTTCAAGCATTAAGATTCTTCAAAATATTTTCAAAATTAGAAAAAAATTATATTATGCGTATACTTTACATATGGGCATTATTATTGTTTGCAAATACTAGGGAGGTGGGTAGTACACCCTCCCAACAAATTCGACAAATTTTACAACTGTTCATACTCATTGCTCAAATTGTAAAACTGTAATTTACATGTATTATGTAGTTCTAAAATCAGCTTTTTACGACCCATTTTTACTAACTATACCTTATGTATAAATAAATTTATTACAGCATCACGAAAAACATTTTTATTTAAACATTTATAGATACTTTTTAAGAGAATCTTCAAAATCAAAAGTTGGCAACCGAGGGAAGCAGTTGTCTCACGCGTCTTTTCATTAACATGTCCTTTGGGTTCTTTGGGGCCAGAATCAATAGCAACTCTTTTCCAACCAAACCCAAAAAGTGAAGCGTGAAGGAAAGATGCAAATTAGGAAGCTTTTAAATATCAGAAGTTAGAATAAGCGAGGTGGCAATTTGAGGAATGTTATGATAGTATGTGATTCAATTGTGAAGTGACAGCCAACAGAGGAATTCCGTGACATAGAGCCATTAGGTTAAGGTGCATACCATTGCACTCCAGTAAATGCGCAACTTCCAGTAGGATTGGATCGGTCAATCGAAATTAAGGTAAGAGTGACCATTTAATATTAGGATCTGCGATAGTATTGGAATTGAGTATAGGCGAGTTAGTTATTGATAGTGGTCCGCGTTACGTTATTTCGGTAATATATATATATTGTGTGTTTAACCACCGTAGATTCTCTCTTATATATTTTTATTATCTAATCTGTTAGATGTTTAAGTTTTAAGATCTTAATAAAGTCAAATTAAGATCATGGTCGCTTCTAGTTCTTCCGTTATTCCTACACCTCTAGCTCACGCTGATAATCAAGGAGAAGGCACCCGAGAGGGGCGACCTTACACAGTAACTGATTGGCTAGAAACATGTGATTGCATTTATCATGTGATTATGACGTCATATAAATTTCTCGACTGATTGGCTAGAAACACGTTTGCAGTTATCACGTGACCATGACGTCACATGATTTAAGCCCATTTTGAGGAACATGCCTGGAACATAAATAGAGAATAAAAATAATTCGTTATTTTTTATGCATAATAAGGGGGAAAAAACTGTCGTTGATTCAATAAGTATTCAAGAAATCCCTAATTAGAAATTGTTTTGGGAAAAAATTAATTTTTTCTCCCATCAAGGAAATTGAAATGAACCACCTTTCTTCAAACAGAAACGTCTTAAAATAAATACGAAGAACATCGACTTATGAAAACAATCTTGATTAAAGCAAATAAATTTGAATACTTTTTCTGTGAGCGCCAGTTATTTTAATTCAACTGCACGTGGAAACATGCATTGAATCAATGCATGACAAAAATAAATGAAGAAGCATCAAAGATAGTACTTCAAAGTTCAAAAACATTTTGAGGAGCGCTTTTCTTTCCGTAAAAGCACTTTAGGTCAGGTCACACATTATTTTTTTTCCTTTCAGTTTATATTAAGAAAACGCCCTTGTGTGACTCATTCATCAAATAATAACCAATCTTATATTTATCTAAAATCTCTGTTCTAACTTCAAACCTTTAATCCCTGTCGAAAAAACATCGAGTTCATCTTTCTACTATACTCCACCCATAGTAGGTTGCTTTACCCAACTTTGAACTACTCGTTTATATGACCATCTGTCTAAATAAATAAACAAAATTTCGTTTTATTTCTTCATTTAAATCTTTCTACAATTATTCTCAGATTTGTTGAAATGACAGTTTATTTCAAGCGAATATTTTCATGGCTTTTTGAGGTTAAAAAATTCAAATCCAGAACCCGGAAATTTCGAGTGAATTACGTTCTAATCTTATTCAGAATAGATATTTTTAAAATTTTTTATTCACTTGTGGCAACCTTATTACACGCTGACGATAAATGATTTAAAGTTGAGTGAACAACTTGATTTTAATAAGATAATGTGCAAAAAACATTGGTGGCTCGATTGTTCGATCTAATTGGTTTAAATCTGACTTCCGTCATAACAAAAACTAATAATGGAATGTTTTCGAGATTTCTTTGATTTATGAAGTTGTATTTAACTTCAAAGATTTGAATATTTTAGGATAGAATTTGACATGATTTGTTTTATATGTTTCTGAAGTACCTGGAGCTAAACGAACTTAAGAATCTATTTATTACTTAAAATTAATAATGATGAGATAATCTCAGTTTTACTGTATGCTTTTTGATTTTTGAATCTGTATTACAAATATATGTCGTTACTTCCTTATGCAATGATAATTTAGACTTATTACCTTGTTTAATATTTTTGAACATAATTCTTCATAGTTTTTTTCCTCCAGTGATCTTCAAACTGTGTTCAACAGAACCCTGGGGTTCCATGAGGCCTACCCATAGGTTCCACGAGTAACTATAAAAAAATCGAAAAGAAAATTATAAATGTGCATGCAAAATGGATTCAAATTCTCTATGAAGTTTTCCCCCTCAGGGGGCTCACCTTCTTTAGGTGGGTACGGATGTCACAATCTCGAGGTACCCTAGTGACCTTTCCTTTTCCCAAGGGGTTTACATTCTTTGGTAAACAAGGTGTCACGACCCCGGGTACCCCAGTGATCCTTCTCTATTTTCGACCCTCCATCTGTCATCCAATTTCTTCTTTTCTTCTTTTCCCGTCCAGACCACAGACCTATGAATGTTTGGCGCAGTATAACCAAAACTGGCTCTTGCAGCTCATCCCCGTCATTACAACTGAAAACTTTATTTATACATAATAAAACACAACTTTCTTTTGTGATACATATTTATAACTTTATTAAAATATAATGTAAAAAATATTAAAACATTTTTTCTTTATGTATACTACCTACTGTATTGTGAATATTCTATTGTTTACTATCCCGGATTTCACAAAATAATTTTATACTTACAATGCTTTGCAAAACTAAATAATTTTCTCATGTATATCGCACCTTTTTTCCATTTGTGGTAAGAAACACCTACAATGAAAAGGCGGGGAAACAAAACTTATCGACATAACAATAGATTCGATGTTAAAATCTAAATTTAAGCAAGAACAGCCCCTAAATTTTGGGTTGCAAATTCATGCAAAATGCGCAAAATTTCTCACACAGCTATAAAATGTTTTAACGTCATTCAGAACAATGTATTTAAGTGAAAAATTTTTCTCAATGTGAGTGACTATAAAAACAAAATTTACTACTAACGAATGAAATGCAACTACAAATAATTTCAATAGATCCGGACTTCGACAATTTGTGTAAAAAAAGGTTAGCACATATTCCAGTTACTAAATATAATGCATGGGTAGGTGACACTTAAAAATCCCAAATTAATATTATTGAGTAAATTTTGTTAAAATCACAGCATTTTTTTTTATAACACATACAATTCTTTTGTTTGTCTATACATAAAGTACCTAAAACATGTTGATCTGCTTTAAATGTTATTTTAAGATATATTCTTCTAAATTGTGTTGTGAATGTGTGTGGGGAATGAGGTTCCCGCAAAACACCCTTTAATTCCGAGGAAAAACTTTGAAGACCACTGTTCTAAATTAATTGACCCGGGAGCGGTTGTGCGGGGAACAAAGTCACCCCAGGCTAACGAAATCGTTAATTCAGGGAAAACTGTTTATTTGTTATGACCTTGGCAGTATCCTCCAAAATGACAGTCTTCATGGGAACTAAAATATATATGTCACATATCTCCCTCTTTTTTGGGAGTGACAAACGATTTATTACAATCTTAAGGTACTTGTTTTGAATGAGTTCCTCGCACGACCACTTTTGTTCCAAAATATTTTGCTATGAACATGCTACATTTTTTCCCCTGTGAACAACTTAGTGTTTTTGGTAGCTGTGTTGTAGACTTATTATGGTTTATAAATGTAAATAAGCAGAAATATAAAATGATAATAGGAATCTATGGTAAAAAGTTGAAACTGATCAAAAGCAAAGGAAGAATCTGTTGAAATAATGCATATTAATCATGTAAGTATGAGAAAAACGATAACATGAAACTTTTAAGTTGAAAGGACAATTTTCAAATGCTACCTAAAGGACTCCTTCAAGAAAAATATAAAGCCCTAAGTGTACCACAAGTAGTAGCGCACACAGGAATTTTTCAAGGGGGTGTCCAGGGTCGAAAGTCCACCATTCTTGTATCATGCTCCTTTTGATTTTATCGATTTTCGGGAACAAAAACGGTAAAAAACTAATTATTGAATGAATAATCAGCATTAATTAATAAAATAATTATTAATAACCAATCCTTAATTTTACGTACTATATACTTAGAATTATAATCAATCGGAAAAAAATCAAGGGCTTTGGGGGTCCGGACCCCTAGGACTCCCCCCTTGTGTGCGCCACTGACCACAAGACACACTGCGTCCTGTCAAAAAGATACAAGGAAGAAAAAGTTCAACATGTTATTTATCGATCACCAAAGAACAAAAAATTAAAATAACGAGTAAAATATGACAGTTTTGCCTGCAAATAACATTCCTGTAGTGTTAGTCAAAAGAATCTATGATTTGTGTCTTTATTAAAGTCACGCACATTTTAAACTTCTTGGTTCAGCTTGATTGATATTTTTTCTCATATTGTGGAAGAAAAATTGAAAAGTCCTTATAAGTTGGTAGCATACTTTCTCTTGATTAAATTATTCACCGGAATTACGATTTTTATCGTGTACAATAAAAATAATTACAAAAAAAGAATTGGAATGACTCAGTTACTCCGCGTGACGATTAACGTTAGTATCGAGTGCAAGCCTGCTTCTGGGTTAAAAGAAATTTCGGGGTTTAAGGTGTCCCACTACGTCCGGAACCGTGATTTTAAAAAAGAACATAAATGGATAATTTTCATTATTTAGTGTCACTTAGATTAGAATACATGTATAAAATTGTTTTAAGGACATTTTGACAAAAAAAAATTATTTAAATACAATATTTCGGCTAAAAATTAACTTAGAATAACCTTTTTTTCAAAATGTTCTTCTTTTGTGAAAAAGCTTCTATTATAATAATATTTTGCCTTGTATATAGCTCAGACTATCTGTACAGAGGCTCAACTATGAGTTTTGAAAAATTCACATTATTTTCAAGAGTTACAACCCATTGAAATAATTATCGGCGGTTTTTTTTAAAATTTCTCCCCTCTGTTGTCGTAAAACATGGATAAACCCACTTCTAAGTTATATATTTCAAAAACCCCTAGTTAAACCTTTTGTACGGAGGCCCGGGCTTCCCGGCAAAAATTTTTATAAAAAAACTTTTTAAAAGAAAAAGGGGGGCCCCAAAAAAGGGGTGTTTCTATGTTCTTTTTTTGTAAAAAATTTTTAAACAAAAAATTTTTTTTATTTAACACTATTTTTTCAAACAATTTTATATACATTTTCTAATCTAAGTGACACTAAATATCATAAATATTACCCCATTTATACGTTTTTAAAAAAATCAGGGTTTCCCAAATTTGAAATCGGAATATCTATTGATGATAAGCATATTATAAACTCATGCGAGAACTGAATCAAAAAGTTTGGGGAAAAAACATGCCCCGCCCGTGTTTCCCTTAGTGTCGATATACAGCAACCCAACGAAAAAATTACATAAACAAAACTTGGCCTGAAAGCTTGTTTAACAAACGTTTACCGAATGTCGTTTTGTATTTTTTAGAGTTCAAAGATTCCTATACAGAAATGTAAAAATAAATATTGGGTTGAAAATATAAATAATATTTTCGTGGAAAAGAAAACATAAACTCCTGATAGGAGGATACTTATGAAATATTGATGTGTGTTATGTCTCATTAAGGTTTTTAAAAAAACTAATGATGATAACGACGGTTATTAAAATTCCACTTCCGAATATAATTTTTAAAAATATTTTGATGCATTTGTTTGGTAAATAACCATATTCCTATGACAATAACATCAAGTAGAATTCAATTTCTACGTGATGGGAAACGAGTTTTGACGCATTAAGAAATATAATAACATTAATAAAATTGTGATATCACTATCGAATGTTTTGAACGATATTCAAGAAGAATGAAACACAACGCAAACTACGCAAAAATTTTTTTTCCGGGGGTGCATCAAAAGCAATTTTTTGTCAATAATAAAATTACAAAATAATTATTTGTTTTTTCTAATCATTCTGTATTCCCGTTTTAGAAAAATAAATGTTTATTACTTTTTTATATTTATGAATGGAAGAATTTGTGTGTGTATGGACAGAGTAGTGCAAAAATGAAAAAGCGTAGAGCAGTGTTTCTCAAACTTTCAGTATTGGCGACCCAATTTTCAATCATAATTTTTATCGCATTTTACAATGATAATGTATTGAATGCAATACTATATATATATATATATAAAATATATATATATATATATATTTTTATATATATATAATACACTTTTACACTAAAAACACAATACGATCTTAATTATAAACCCACTTTCCCTTTAAAAATAGGTGTTAAATTTTCGATATGTTACTTTTTTAAATAATATAAATTAAAGTAAATTATATATATATATATATATATATATATATTTTTTTAAGTAATGGGAAAGTTATTATGCTCTTTTCTTTTCTAATTTTTAATGGAACAGTTCAAAATGATATTTAATAAAGATTTATTCCTTCATCATCCGTTTCAAAAAATACAAATATCATTAAAAAAATTGTCTAGTCTTTTGTTGCTCTCATCATATTCATCACACGGGGAAAACCGCTAACGTTTGCGTGAGTCCCTTATCGGTTTCCCCTGGGGCCCAAAACTTTTGGTTAAATTTTTGTACCTGGTCCAATTCTTTTTATTTTGGTTATTTGAAATTAGGTTTAAATATTTACGGAGGAAAAAAAAAAAAAATTTGGTAATTTTTAATTTACGCTTGGTGAAAAAAAAAAAATTTAAAAAGAAACCGGAGAGATTAAAAAAAAATCAGGATAATTTTTTAAAAAAATTTTGGAACATTCCCCTGTTAAAAATTTACAATTTTTAAACAAAAAGAAGCAACAAAAAAATTTTTTAAACAAAAAAAATTTTTCAAAGGGAAAAATTTTTAAATTTTTTTGGATTTACTTTTTAAAAACGAAAAAACCTTGAAACCCCAATCCAAAAAAAACTTTATAATTTCACATCCAGGGCATAGTTAAAAAGGTTTTGAAAAAAAAGCTATTTGTTTTTTGGGCAGGTGAATGATAAATTTTTTTGCACTAAAAACAAAAGCTTTGGTGACCTTTTCTTTTTTTCATCCCACCTTTGTAAAAACCTGATTTTCTGTGTGGCGCTTTAAAGACAAAATAGATCTCACTAAATATAAAAAAAGAACTCACGTGTTAATTTCAATATTAAGCCTTCCTTTAAAAAAACTTTGCGCTGCAGCAAGCCCATGGAAGTCACTAATAATTATTAAACTTGTTCTTATACTGGCTGAGTATACTCTTGATTTTTTTTTTTTAAAAAAAATAATACATTATTCGGATATAATCGCAATTTAGAGAAAAACCAGGATGCCAATGTATAAAAAAATGAAAAATGTTTTTTTGAAATGTGCTCATATTAAAAAATGTTTTTGAATGAACTGAAATTTTTTGCCCCCAAATTAGCATTTGAATTAATGTTAAATAATGTAAAAGAATATAAAATTCCATTGAAGAAAAATTTGTTTTTTTTTAATATTTAAAATGAAAAACTTCAAAATGTTTTTTGCCGGGTCAGGTTGCACTCGATACTAACTTAATGTTCTCCAAAGTGACTCACCCCAATCCTTTTTTTTTTAATTATTTTTATTATAGACATAAAAATCCTTTGGAATAATTTAACTAAAAAAAATATACTTTCCTATTTCAAAGACTTTTCAATTTTTTTTTTGATTTTGAAAAAATCCAGTAAAACTGAACTAAATTGTTCCAAATTGCAGCTTAACAAAGGACACAAATCACAGACACTTTTTAACATTACAGGAATGTTGTTTGCAAGAAAACTGGCATATTTTGTTAGTTAGTAGTTTTGATGTCCTTTTTATGATCGACAAAATCCTGTTGAAATTTTTCTTGCTTGTTCTTTTGACGGGGTGAAGTGTAGCGCAAGATACACAATGGCTTTTTATTTTTTTTGATGGAGTTCTTTTTAAATTTGTTTTGAAAATTTTCTATTCGTTTCATGTTCATTGCTTTTCTCAAATTTATTTTTTTCCCATCTGATTAATATGAATTACTTCGTGTTTTTTTCCCCTTTTGATCAGTTTCAACTTATTTCAGCAAGTCACGTGCCCCTTTTTTTTCAATTTTTGCTTATTTACATTTTAAAAACCCTAATAAGTCGTACAACACAACAGTCAAAACCACTTGTTATTCACGGGGAAAAATGCAGTATGTTCATATAAAATATTTTTTAACAAAAAGGGTCGCGCCAGGGGCTCGGTCAAAACAAGCCTTAGGGTTGAAAAAAAAGTTTCCACTCCCAAAAAAAAGAGAGAGATAAATTCATTTTTGGTCCCATTAAGACTGTCATATTGGAGGATACTCTGTCAAAGGGCATTGGTAAAAAATAACAGTTTTCGCAAAATTCATTTTTTGAGCCTGGGGTTTCTGCGCATCATGCCACCGCTCCCGTGTTAAAAGTGTAACCAAGATAAATATGGATATTAGTTCTAAAAAATAATTGTGTAAAATGTTTTTCATTATGCATTATATGTTTCAGAATACGCATAAAAATAAATCTTGGCCAAATAATTCTTCAAAGTGCTCAATATGGTTATCCATATATCACAAAACTCTTTCCCATTGAAAAAGGCGAAAGAGCAATATATTATTAACAACTTCCCTAAAAAAAAGGGGAGGGGACGGAGATAACCATACTAGTAAGTTCGAAGGTCAGCTAAAGTTATATTTTAGGTTAAAAAAGAAACGTAATAAAAAAAATCTCATCGTGGGATTACAGCAAAGCAAATAAAATACTTTTTTTTATTTATTTATTGGATCAAAAATAGCTAATGAGCGTTTGAAATAGAATCTTTTATTTTTTTGACGTAATATCGCCAGTTGATATATATAAATCATATCAGTGCAAAAATATATTTTTTTATTTTGTCAGAAAGTATTTTGTTATACTTCATTCCAGTAAATTAATTTTTTTAACCTTTTATTTTCGATATGCTCACACCCCCTTAGGGGGCGCGCCCCACAGTTTGAGAAACACTGGCGTAGAGGCATGGACAAAATGGTATGTTGAAATTACAAGTGATCATATTACGTAGCTCGAAGGGACTTTTTTTAAATTTCACTGTATGTATTTATATGTATATAATGTGATTCACTACCCCAGACTGGCAAACTTGCAGGGTGTGTAGGGGGTACAGAGACGACTCGGAATCATAAGGAATGCAAGGTTGGAAATGCCGTAGTTTTGGGCTATGGTGCAAAGAAGCAGAGAAAAGAACAGAAACAGCAGCACATTAATGGGACAGAAAACAGTTTTTTGAAAGGTTGTACTACAGCAGGTGCTCGAAATTATTACCAGAAGTCGTCTGGCAGGACTGACAGTGGTGCTGCATGGAATTCCTTACGTGCTGGAAAATTCCTGGCATGCTACATAACCTCCCGGCAGCTACAGATAATCAAGTGATGAAGTCTTCAACTGAAGATACAGTCGTCTAGTACACCAAAAAGAACCAGTCAACTCATTAAGGAACCAGTCTCACGTAACCTTCTATTCACACTTGAGAATTCACACTTGAGAATGCACACATGCCTGGTTCAACCACCGACAGCATCTCCCTACACTAACATCATGTCGACCAATACAACTATCTCGGGAAACAGATTGCAAATGACGACTTCCAGCACTTCCGGAAGAAATTTTCTAGAATGTTTGGAATTCCATGCAGCGTCGCTGTCAAACTTACCAGACGACTTCCGGTCGTAATTTCGAACACCTTCTGCAGTACAAACGTTTAATAAAAGGTTTTCTGTCTCATTAATGTGCTGCTTTTTCTGTTCTTTTCCTTTGCTTCTTTGTACAGTAACTCGCAACTACAGCATTTACAAACCCGCATTCCTATGTGATTTCGAATCGTCTTTACACCCCTACACACCCTGCAAGTTTGTGGATATGGTAGCGAATCACTCTGTGAAATAAATTCAATGTTGAAGCGATGATTTTTAGTATAATTTATGGTCAAGCTCACGAGCAAAACGTTGCACGATTAGATGTATGCAACATTAGTGAGATCTATTTAAAAAAAAAATTGATCCTATTTGGTGCATGTAAACAAATTAGTCAAATTTTACTTGCTAAATTATACTTATATATATATGTAATAATTCACTTAAATTTTCTCTCGAGGGATTTTAATTCACACAATGGTCTTGATAGTCATCACTTCACGTGATGATTAATTTTTGGTTTACGATTTAGTTTAGGTTTTTGTTTAATTTTTTACCTAACGAGAAATAACTACAACTTTATCTCCCATAAAACTGAAACGTTAGCGTTTTTAAAACAAAATAATCTAGTCTTGCATCATCCACGTATTCGAATTATTCAGAAAAGTCTTTACCGGAAACCACATGATTCTATCAGCTTCCGGTTAACCAAAACTATAAAGATCTCGAGAGTGAACATAGAATGCTTCATAGAACGTTCTGTAAATCACATGTGTTATGTTTTTCATGTTGCTGCTTGTTTTACGTTTGTGTTGTGTTTTTTACGTAACTAAATATAAATGTGGACTCCTAATTAGTAAAATGTTTCCTCCTCACAACTTTGTGCCACGCGCGACAACAACCAGAAATCATCTCTTAATAAATAAATGCATTAAATTAAGTCCAGAATTACTACATATTTATATGAATGAAATATATATATGTAGAAAGGAAGGAAGGATTCGATCTGGATATCTTCCGTTCCGAACGCAAGTACTTTATCGACCACACCAAAACGATCGTCATCGCGTGATGTTTGGTACTAGTTTATATAGATATCACACCGCCACATATATATTTCAAGACTTGGAGTAAAATGAAAAGGGCAGTCGCTTTTCATTCGATGCTTTATTCCAATGATTCAGCAAATCGTTCTGTACCCCCAAGCCATGACAAGAGACGAGTACTATATCAAGCTTCGATCAGGAGGGAGAATCCGTTCGTCCACGTGCTTTAAGTAAATCCGCCGAAGTTGAAGTCAAAGTACATATGTGGGAAGTGAATTGAGTTGTCTTAGCGGGAAGTTTAACCTAAATGACATATAAAGGGTTGGGGATTCGTCATATACATTTATAGTTATTTATTTATTCCTTCCGATTTTAAGAAAATTATTTTTATGCTATTCTACTTATATTTTGCTGTTTCTTTGAAAAACATTATTCGCAGTAATATTCATCTCAGTGGTTAATGCTGCGTAGTTAAAGGAAGATATTTTAACAAATACGTAGAATTAGATCAATAATAATAATTATAATTACTAAGCAAAATCACGCACGCACACACAAATATACATACTTTGTAAAATATTGGGGGGGATTTTCAGATATATATACACAAGATGGGAAAACAGAATGCTTCGATAATGCTATTGGCCCGTTTAACTTTTAGCATTTTATCTATAAATAATACTTCAACTGTATCTCTGCTTGATAAAGAAGCAAAAACAATATTATCGGTTTCTGATATATTTTCGAATGAATTTCTTGAAAACTTTAACTGGATATGAAGAGAAGAGGGGAGGGAGGACACAAAATTCCGAAGCTAATTTTTCCAAAATAATCTTAGCAAAAAAATATGGGATTTCTTTTCTATGATATAGAGCCACTGTGTGTTGAAAATAAAAGGAAAAAACTGTTTTACAGAATTGGATACAAAACAGAATACCATTATTAAATATAATGCATAGCTGCATTTATACTATCTGTAGTGTGACTGAATTGCAATATTTAAATAACGATCGCTTCGCTTGGAACTTAAATAAAAATCACATTTTTTTTTTTAAAGTATTTACAATAATAACAATATTAAAGAGTGAAATAAACCGAATTAACAAATAGGAGAAAGCCTTCAAATCCAAGAGAAGTAATAAATATATAGACAAAATTCAACGAAGAAATTTTGGTGTTTATCATAACAATGTGAAAGTGGCTAAAAGGGTATCTTACATCGACCATTTTATAAAAAATTCTTGTTTTGTTTAAAATCTTTTATTTGGATACTGAAAAGTCGATTCCTAGAAGAGTTCTTTGATGTGAAGAAGTCAGCAAGAGAAAGAGGCGAAATTTAAAATTGAAAGAAAGTTCGTAAGCCTAATACTAGTGCTTTTTTCAGAATAATATATATTTACTGCGCTCTAGTGGAGCTTTAAATTGCTGGAGATGTCCAAGCCCCACTTTTAGAAATTGTAGAAATAAAACAAAATGACGGAGGAAGCTATCAATAAGCGTTATATAAAATCTAATTATGTATCTGTTATCTTAGGATGACACTTTCAAACGATTGAATGGGTGTTTAGATAAAAATCAGGAGATTTAGCGTATTCGAAACAAGAAGAGTACATACTGAATAGCATTTAAGATTAGTAACGCAAAACATGAAAGTGAAGACGTTGATTCCCGCCTCACAATTACTGGAAAAAAAAAAAGGTAATTCCATTCGAATACGGCGTGGAACAATGGGACACACAATTACCCCATTAATAGAGCAGACAGTGATCTTTTAAAGTCAATTATTTCAAAATAGGATTTGGAGTCGGTCGTTTTGCTTTAAAAAACTTTCGTATGTCTTTTATATATACTTATCTTAAAACTTAAAAAACTTCAAGGAACTAAGTCGTTTGAAACAGAATTTTTCAGAAATCCTATAGCTACTGATTTTTTCAAAAGGCAAAAATTTTAAGTAGATGTCGAAAAGATAAAACCAAAATAATAATAGCAATCAATCAATAAATAAAATGGGAAAAAAAAACAATAAAAAGTCAGATGGTATGCTTGAACGAGTTAAAAGTACGAAAATAAAATTATCAAAGCATGTTATTTCACTTAAAATCAACAATATGAAAGGACATAATAGTTTTTTTTATTTATAAAAAAAATTGGCCTTCTTTTTAAAAGATTCCTCTGAATTTGTTATATCTGGATTGAATTTATTTACCCTCAATTACTTACTTTGCAATAGAATGACAACAATAGATTTAGTTTAGTTGTATAGCAAATATACTGGAAGAGGAACCTATCGATTTTTTTAATAAGTGTGGTGAATTATATACTTAGACGTATCAAGCATAGTTATATAAAAGCAAAATATATTCCAAGGTAATGGAAGAATGCTTATATTGGTGGCATAACACAGAACCTATGAACATTTTTTAACCTATATTATTAAAAATAGGCATTTATTTAAATGATACAATCCTTTTTATTCTAATCACAATACATGCTCGTGAATAGATATTTAGAAACTATACTGAATTACGGATATGATAGCAGCATAACACTGTTTATGTATAAATTATAATTTTAATATAGTGTTTCTGAAAGGTATATTCTCGACAGGTCGTTTTAACGTTTACATAAAAATAGACAAATATGTTAACTGAAAATTTACCAAGCAAATTTCTCTGTTATAACAAATATAAAAAAAAAATAATTTTTTTTTAAGTCAATTCCTACTTAGGTCAACAAAGAAAAATTTTATTTTAGTTATTTTTATTAAATAGTTACAATTAATATAAATATGTATATACATATGACAGAATCACACTATTAAACGACAAAATAAAAAGCGATTGTCCTTGTAATTTTCCATTTTCCTTTCTATATAGGGTGTTGGACTATTTTTTTTGTTTGCTTCTATTTATTCATTAATTAAATTTAATTATTCTAATAATATAGTACACACAGTAAAAAATAAATCACATTCGTAGAAATTATACCATCCCAGGTGGTACTCGATTCCACGACTTTTGGATTAGAAGTCCAGTGCTCTACAACGACACACCGAAAGATTTTCCTTTCTATGTATGCTGTTGGACTATTATTTTTGTTTGTTATTATTTGTTCATTTTTTAATTTAATTAATGAATTAATATTTGAAAACACTGTACTAACATCAAGTGTCATCCACTACAAGTTTTAAAAAAATATTTTTGGGTTGAATGGATGAATAAAGAAATTAACGATTGAAAATTTGGGGCAAGATATATATATATATATATATATATATATATATATATATTTGATTGATTGATTGAATATTAACGCCCCACTGTTCCAACACGGGGGTTTTTGGCGACGGACCACGTAATTTTGAACCTTTGGTCAAGTGACATGGACGACACCTGAGCTGGCACCCCTCCCCTAACCCACACCACACCAAGGGAGGACGTTTCAGCTCTCGACAGATTTAACGTGCATCGCTGCCCTACACGCCTGGTGTTTGGGGGTACTGGGCTCCCCAAAGATACCTATACCCCTCGGGACCGGCCACACACACACAAACAAATAATATATATATATATATATATATATATATATATATATATATATATATATATAGGGGAGAGGGGAACTAATAGTAGAGAGGGTTTAAAAAAAAAGCCCCCCTGCAACTATAGAGATTTCATTACTCCTTACTCAATTACGAAAGAGATTTATATTCAACTTTTTGTAGGTTTAACAGAATGCTCAAATTTTGTTTAAAGGGTAAAGAAGGATTATTATAAAATAGCTCTTGAGCATGTATTGCTGTTTATAAAAAGGGCTTTCAATTGTTCCCAAAAATTTTTATCTTTGATGAAAGTAATGTTCCCCCCCCTTTACAGAGGAAAAGTTCCCGGGTTAGTTTTTAAGCTTGTGCAGACAACAGCACATTTACTGGAATTATAAAAGAAAAAAATTATTCTTTGATTCACTTCATAACCATCATCAATTATTGAAGAGTCGATTTCGATCAAGAAAATTGTGTTTAGGGATCTAAGAACTTTATTTAATTTATCAATGATTTTATCTCACTTGAACTCAATTCACAAAAAAAGTTGTTTTATCTCTCTTTGACTACTTTTCTTCTTTTTCCTTTTCCCCATTGATCTGGGGGAAAAAGGGAAATATTACCAAACCTTTTTCATCTAAATTTTACATCTATTTCCAAATTTAAAATTTTCGTAATATTAGTATGAAACTGATTTCACAAACCTGTAGAAAGTAACATATTCAATTGTTCTGTTCGATTCTATCTAAAAAAAAATTAATTTCGTTTTATTGTTTAAAAATTG
>BMAV01024566.1:2603-12736 GCA_019973955.1 Trichonephila inaurata madagascariensis
CGCGAGTTATCTTTTCAATAACTCGCGATTGAGAATACCACTGTAAGCAGGACGGCAATTTAGGGAGAGTTATGTTTGAAGAGATACAAGCGTGAATTGACAGCTACTCGTGAAGTTACCTGGAAACCCAGCTATTACTACAAGGTGCATACCATTGCACGCTCGCCCAGACGTTTCCATATAGATATCGAATCTTAGGTTGGATTAAGGTAGGACTTATTATTTGATATTAGGACTTATAATATTATTAGAAGTGAGAGTAGAGGCGGATTGAATAATTATTTAGAGAAAGTGGTCTAAGTTACGCGATTCGGCTTAACTATCTTGGTGTGGGTTTGTTCATTCTAGATTCTCGCTATTTAAATTTATCTAAATTGTTAGACATTTAAGTTCTATTCTTAATAAAGTCATATTAAGAATTTAAAATGTCTATTCCTTTTGAAAACCCTACACCTCTAGTTCACGCAGACAAAAAGATGCGGTCACCAAAGGGGGGCTGTATCACAACATCATTAAATTTTACGTAATATGTACATAGGATTATAACCAATTGAAAAAAAATCAAGGGCTATGGGGGGGCGGTCCGGACTTCTAGGATACTCCCCTTGTGTGCGCCACTGCATAGGAGCCTTAATCATAATTCGACCTATTAGAGAACTTCCACTTGCGTTTGAGTGAGGGCTTATAGAAAGAAGAGCCATCACATTAAAAAATGACTTTTATTTCGCTAATGGGAAGCGAGTCAGTTTTAACCTATTCTAATTATTTATAATGAAAAAAAAAGTACTTATCACTAAATATAGATACGCAGCTGGATTCCTTGAAATCCATAACAAAGTCCTTATCCCTTTTTGGTTGTGATTGAAAATGTCGTCTCTAATTATTATTCCTTGTTCGCTAATGAAATGTCCCTAACTCATTATGTGAAATAGCAAAAATAGCTTAACATGAAGCTTAGGGACTGAAATATTTTTTAGTGTTAAAAGAATTTCGTGTTAAAGGATATTGCAAAAAAAAAAAAAAAAAGAAAACATATATTCAACCAAATTAAGCTTATTACATTTTATTGATATATATATTCTATATGTACATGTATTTAATAAAAATCAATGAAACAAAAACATTCACAGTAACTTAATGAAATTTAATACAAAATTTTAAAGTTTTTTGAAAAACAAAACATTTATTGAGTTTTTAGTATTCTTATTTGCATTGTCCAATTGTCACAACAAGGTGTTCGATGTCGTTCATTTTGTTATTCATTTAACCATTGGAACGTAATCACCCATCCAGTATAGTGATTAGCGACGCTGACTGCTGTGCCGTTGGGACTGGGTTTGAATCCCGGAGAAGACATGGATATTTGTGAATGTATAGTGCCTTCGTGGCATGGGGGTACTTTAAATAGCCGTCGAGCCGCAAGTCCTCTCGGGAGGTTGGTGGAAGGGGAAGAGAGGTGGGAGGGCCCTGACCACCCCAGGATGTTCTCCTTCTAAATTAGGGTGAAACCGAGATAAATCGTTATGTCACTTGTATGGTGCTCAAAACTACGGCTAACGACAAGGTCACTTATCCCTTAACCATAATGAATTTCGTGGGCCTTGATCTGGCCTTTGCCAATCAGGTGGCATTGGTAACAACAACATTGGAACGTACGTCTAAATAATTGCGCATACTTTCCATGATGTTCCTCATTTTGGATGACGGGAAAACAGATTAAACTGCTTTATTTATTCCATTTTCGTCGTCGGAATCTGCCTCAATGATATTTTATGAGCTGTAAACAAACTACAAAATGTCTTTGCCATAATTGGGGCTATACACACACATTAGCATCATCTACTTCAACGAATTCTTCCAGTGAGATACTGTAAGATAGTCAGTCCACTAATGCAACAAATATCTCATTAAAGTCTCGGCTCAGCTTTAGTATTGGAGCCAATTGATTGATTGAATGATTATTAACGTCGCACTGTTTTAGCTACACGAGGGCTTTTGGCGACGGACCACGTAATTTTGAACCATGGTCAAGTGACGTGGACGACACCTGAGCTGGCACCCCCTCTCCTAACTACCACACCAACGGGAGGACGTTTCAGCTCTCGACAGATTTAACGTGCATCGCTGCCCTACACGGCGGGTCTTTAGTGGTACGGGGCTCGAACTCGTGACAAGGCAAGCCACGGTCCGATATCAATACCACTCGGCTACCGCAGCCACAGTATTGCAGCCAAAGAATCTGTGATACTTTTGAGAATCCTATGAAATTTTCGAGAATGACGAAAAAAGAATTCCATGCAGAGTGCAACATATGAAAAGCACCTAATAAATTAATCGAGAAATCTTCATTTGCTTCGATTGCGAGTAAATATTTTCGAAGCAATTGCTTTTCTGGTAGAAAAATTTCATGTTTTGTATTACACCCTTGGCTGTAATCTATTACAAGGAATTCTGCCGATGATACAGTAAACAATCCAGTGATACAGAAACTTTCACAAGCATTTCATTAAATGTCGGCTCAGTTTTAATAACCTCATTCAACAGAAAAGAGGTGCCGTGGTAGCCTAGTGGTCAAGGTAACGGACTCGTGGCTGGCGTGTCATGAACTCGAGGCCAGTACCACGGGAGACCCGCTGTGTAGGGGACGGATGTACGTTGAATCTATCGAGATCTCAAACGTCTTTCCGTTGGTGTGGTGTGGTGTGATAATTAGGAAAGGGGGTGCCAGCTCAAAAGTCATCCTCGTCACTTGACCATGGTTGAAATTTACGAGGTCCGCTGCCAAACTCCCTCGTGTAGCTGAACAGTGTGAAGTAAATATTCGGACACTCACCAGAAAAGAAATATTTCGTGTTAAGAGGAAAAAATACACGAAAACGCATAGTAATTTGCCATTACCGTATTATTTCATGTTAACCAACGTTTCGCCTTAAGCCAGTGCTTCTCAAAGTTTCAATATCCACGACCCAATATTCAATCATAATTTTCATCGCGCCCCCTCATACTATAATAATGCATTGAATTCAATAATACTATACTTCGACGCTAAAACTACGATACGACCTTAACCTCTTAAGTGCCACAGGTGTATATAACGTCTCATTCAAAACGTTGATTTCCCAGGACGTATATATACGCTTTTCGGCAGTTTGAACTTTTCTCTGCATTGCTATCCATAAAATTACTCCCAATGCTTTGGAATGCAATAAAAGGACCTTGACACTGTTTGCGAAGGATTTGCTTATTTCAGATTATTTGCTTCTTTATTCCTTCCTCCCAATACATCACATACACGCCCCTACGTTGAAAATAGTTGGCACTGGGAAGAGAATCTCATACCTTTTAATCGGCAGTTAAGGGATTAATTATAAACCGTACACACACAAATCATAAAGATAAGTGTTAATTGTATGTGTATGACAATCCCATGTGGTCACTGGTAATTATTAAACTTGCTGTTAACTTAGTATTGTTAAATTAATTATAAAAAACATTGTGTAGCAATGATACATTTATAAATGTAATATATCAATGTAGATGTGTATTTTTTTTTATGTGAGAATTTATTTTACTTTTTTTTTATTTTCAGTAAATTAATAATTTTTTTAAATAGTCTTTTGTTTTTGACTTTTCAATAGGCTTGCGCCCCCCTCGCAGAGTTTTCACGCCCCCAAGAGAGGCGCGCCCCACAGTTTGAGAAACGCTGCCTTAAGCATTTTCGAGTTAAACGTATCCATTGTATTAGGTTGCATCCCGTTTAGGGCTCATTTCGTACAAAACAAGATTTATCAATGTGCTTTGTTAACATTGTTCATCTGTTATTTCATACCACTGCCATCTTTCAAGCCTATGGATTGTTGCTAAAATTATCCATTCTAAATGATAACTTTTCTAGAGATACCAGAACTCATCTCAAAGGCATTATAGTATTTCAAGAAAAAGTATCTAGAAAGAAACTACAGTACTTCTAAGAGTTACTGGTTTAAAAAATAAAGCAAATAAATAATAAATTTTTCACTAATATGATTTATAACACATGAAGGAAGAGAAAAAAAATTAAAATAGCAGAGGAAAAGTGAACCCCAATATTCATTAGAGAAATTATATAATAGGACCTTCAGGTAAACAAGAAAAGTAAAAATAAAATCAAACTAGTAATTAATGTATTAATTATTTATATTAAATTATTTGATTAAAAAAATTGAGGATTTAATTCAATACAGATAAGCTATAATAACATAATTAAATTTCTCGCATTTCAGTTTCGTATTCAGCACTGATAACAGTTATCATTAATTTTATTCAAAGTGAAATTAGTTTATTTTTTATTTTATTTTATTAATTCTCATTTAGAAAGTTGTTGCTTTTATACGAGTAATTTTCTACGATATATCGTCATTCAGTACATTTATTCAGATCCAAAAAATTATTTATTTTAAAGAAAAAATGCAATGTTGAAACTAAAAAAGTAGTGTTTTTCGGTAAGGTATACTGTCGACCAATTTCTTATTCTACTGTCGAAATGACATCGCCAATTTAAAAAATGTCGCCAAATGCTACCATCATTATTATTACTGTGTTCGACAGTTAAACATGCACGAAATGGTCTACAATGTTGGTGACATCTTTTAATTTGACGGAATTGGTCGACTGTGTAATACATTAGTACACAATAATCATAAGGAATATTAAGGTACAGAAGGGAGTATATTAAAAATGTTTTATCTGGATTTCTGTCAAATATTAATATTAAAGTTATTAACAAAACAGTGGATATTGAAAAGGGTAAATAAAAAACAAACTCAAGATACTACAGGTACTCTGTTAAATAATAAAAAAAAAATTCTTTTTACTAAAGGAGTTAGTTAAAGAAGAGAAGGGAACGAAACCTCGTAATTATAACTTAAAGACGGGGAAAAATTATATTTTTTTCTCGTATTGGTATATCATATTGCACGACATTAATAAAACCTTATTATACCTAAGGCTTAATATTCCCTGCACAGGATTTATCTTTGAAGAATCCGATCATACTAGCGTGACAAAATTCAAATGCCTTTAGATTTGCATATTTATGTTGACATAAAGTTTAATTTACATTTGAAGGGGGATGTCGTTTCCATGGCAACCGAATGGTCCCTGTGCAAACAGGCTTTCCTGACACGTGCCGTGATTCAGACTTAATGACTGTTTAATGAATTCTCTGAAATCAGATCTTCTGAAGTCTAAGAGACGTTAAGTAGCTTAAAGATACCTGAGGGAAGAGAGTACGTTTTGAACGAAAAGGTAGATATGTGCTGCTTAGAGAGTAACTGGAATGCCCAGGATGGCGGTTAAATTGTATTTACTTAAATTCTTAAAATGTGGATTTTTTTTTTTTTGTCAGATTTAATTATTTTACCGAAGATTTACGGTTTCTCAGAGGGAAAAAATAAGGAAAAGGAAATACATTTTGCTATTATACTTTTAAAATTATAGAAATTATTAAGGCAAATCAAGATTTCTCCGAAATCTCTGCCAAATTTAAAAAGAGTTCACTTTATAAAATGTATATTAGATTGGAGAAAAAGAAATCCATTATTTTTGCATGAAAATCAAGACTTTATTTAACATACTTCCGATTGTCCGATTTGGGTCAAATATGCACCATTTTGTTGTATAATTTGTTGCCATTTTAAAGGTAGCTTCATAATGCCTCTCTCATAGAAGTCTTGGCGCTTATTGGCGAAAACATCTAGCAATCGATTTTCACAATCTTCTCTTGATCCCAATTTCTTATCACCCAGGAAGTTTTTCAATGCGAGAAAAAGGTGGTAATCGTTTAATGTCAGGTCTGGACTATATGGTGAAGGCATTAAAACTTTTCAATCAAGCTCCTAGAGTTTCTGGCGAGTCACTGCAGACATGTGTGACCTGGCGTTGTCCTGATGGAACACAACACCTCTTCTGTTGACCAATTCTGGCCATTTCTAGTCAATCTCTAGCTTCAAACGGTCCAGTTGTTGACAGTACATATCTGAATTTAGTGTTTAACTTCTAATAAATGATTCCTTTCCAGTCCCACCAAATACGTAGTTGAACCTTCCTGGCCGTTAGTCCTGGTTTGGCCACCATTTGAGCTGCTTCACCGCACTTTGACCACGATCGTTTTTGCACAATATTGTAGTATATGACCCATTTCTCATCCCCAGTCACCATCTGTTTAAGAAATGTGGGTCGATTTCATTCCGTTAGGTGAAGGCTTTGCAGATGGAAATTCGACCCATCATGTTTTGTGGTGTTAATTGGTGTGGCACCCAAACATGGAGCTTCTTTTTGTATCCAACTTTGCGCAAATGGCTTAAAACTGTTTTATGGTCGATCTTTAGCTCCTGGGCGATGCTACGACTACTAACAGGCCGGTCAACTTTGATTATTTCTGTTATTTTATCGACATTTTCGACGACGAACCTGCCTGTGCGAGGTGCATCTTTAACATCAAAAATACCTGAACGGAATCGACGAAACCAAAATTGCACGTAATTAACTATTACAATATCGGCACCATAAACACCATGTGCAATTGCAGCCACCTGGCTTGCATTTTCGCCTTTATCAAAGAAAAACTGTAAAAAGAACCGAATTTTCTCTTTGTTGACTTCCATTTTTAACACCCTGTAACTCACAACTGAATGGACCAAACAAACAAAAAAGCAAAATAATATTTTTGGTGTGAAATGTCATCTTGACAATGAGCATAAATTTGAAATTGTTTGATCGATACTTCACGAGATATCAACACTACAGCCATCTACTGAAAAAATAATGTGTGTGTGGATTTCTTTTTCCCCAACCTAATATATAAATTCCTTCAACTGTTTGTGTTTAAATATTCAATAACATACTTCTGAGTAACAAACTCAACAGAAAGTAGTTTAAATTAAGAAAATAACTCCTTTTATTAAATTAGATAAATGAACGTTTATTTACAAAACCATCACATCCATAAATTTTAACATTAGAACTAGTATTTTTATAGAAAATGCCTGATTCACCTTTTAAAACAAAATTGATTCAGTGATGCTTGCTTTTATCAGTGCTGTCTTTTATGTGAACCTAAGAGAAATGTTAGTCAAGAGATGAAGAGATTTTCTTAAAAAAAAATATCATGCTGTCTGTCCCAATCTCATACTGTTATCTTCCACTTACGTGTTATTCTAATAATTACGTGTTAGCTAATTTATAAATAATTGATTTTACTTTTTTAAAAAAAATTTTAATTTAAATATATATCTTATCAGTTACTGTTTTGAAATGTACTATGGCCGCGATTGCTTAGTGGTTATGTGGGCCAGTGTCTCACTGGTTCGAATCCTGGTGCCACTGAAGACCTGCCGTGTAGAGGGACTGATGCACGTTTAATCTGTTGGGAATTAAAGTCTTCCTGTTGGTGTGGTGTAGTAGTTGGGGGAGAGGAATGGCGTGAGTGAATATTAACGTCGCACTGTTCAGCTACACGAGGGCTTTTTGCGACGGACCACGTAATTCTGAACCATGGTCAAGTGACGTGGACGCCACCTCAGCTGGCATCCCCCTCTCCTAACTACCACACCACACCAACGGGAGGACGTTTCAGCTCTCGACAGATTTAACGTGCATCGCTGCCCTACACGGCGGGTCTTTTAGTGGTATTGGGCTCGAACTCATGACATGTGCCTACCGCAGCCCCGGAGAGGAATGGCAGCTCAGGTGTCATTCTCGTCACTTCAAAGACTCGAAATGACGAGGTCCGTCACCAGTAGCCTTCATGTTGCTTTATAGCAGGGGTTGGCAGACTTTTCCAGGGTGCGGGCTACTTCTAATTTTTTCAAGCTGTCGCGGTCGACCCAATGTCAGTGGCGCACACAAGGAGAGGGGGTGGCACTGCTCCGGACCCTCCCCCACAGTCCTCGATGTTTTTTACCCATTCATTGTAATCCCATGTATACAGTACGTAAATTTTAATTAAGTATTTGTTATTAATATTTTTTTATTATTAATAACAAATAATTTTTTATTATTAATTATGCTGAGTATTTATTCAGTAGTTTATTTTTTTACTGTTTTTTGTTCTAACAATCTACAAAATTAAAATATATATATACGTTTGGGAGTGTATTGTGGTATTGAATTGTAGATTTTCGACCCTCGACCACGCCCCCCTTGAAAAATTCTTTTGTGCGCCAGTGCTCAGTATCGTAGGTGTGGTGAGGTAGCAAAAGGTCAAGAATATTTATTATAAATTAATAATAAACACGGAATATGTACATGCTTTTACTTACAGAACTAAAATTTTAAAAACTAACACTTTTAAAACTGCGTTTAAAGCAAAATGCATAATATAAATAATATAATAATATAACATAATAATACTAGCCAAAATATAATATAATAATACTAGCCAGAAATATATCAAATGAGGAGATACATTTATGTGTGTGTGATCAAACAATTCAAAATATACATAACAAATAAAACATTTTATCTAAAGTTAGTTTTCGTTGTTATAGTCAGTAGAAGACTAAGTCTGCATACTTCAGCCAATCTTGAATGTTTCCGTATATAATTACTAACTGCTAAAATCTTCAGGCGGTCACCCCAAAATGTCTTGGCGGTGATCCACCGGTCGATCGCGATTGACGTAATGCCCACCTCGGCTTTATAGTATAACGTTCATATGACTGTAATTCTCAATTACTTTGAAATGTGGCATGACAAAGGCTCTAAATGCATGAAAGAAAACTGAAGGTATTTAGTCTCAAGCTATTTGCATTGCATTTTGACGAAAATGAAATCATTATTTCCATGAATATGAATTTTACATAGAGAGAAATGTTTCTCTGACCTTACACTTAAGACAGTATTAATATCAAATATATAATATAATATTTTAAACCCCTTTTTTCTTTTAATGACTATCATCATGTTGCGGACAAATTATTAAAAACTATTGTATTTGCTAAATTCTATTAATTCATTTAGCGAAATAATTGCATGCCACTTTTTTGTTTTCTTTGTAAGTGTAAGATAACAATAAAATTTTCAACCAATAGGCTGAAAAACACCCAACGTTTTTTGTTTTTTTTAAGGAAGAATATGTGTTTGATTTTAATTTATCATAGTCTTTAATATTTTTTTTGAGTTAAAAAACTTGTGACTTAATAAATGCGCACATACCGTTTCAATAAATTTTAATGCATTTTATCACAAGGACTTACACAGTAGATAAATAAATGTTGAACTTCTGAGAAAGCAAAATTTATAAATATATGCTTAAAAAAAGAAATTTTTTTTGTCTATTTATAACAATTAATTTGCCTTTCATCGTTATAAGAAAATTAAATATTTTTTGTATGCGTTTTATCCTCAGGTATCATAAACACGACTTGGCTACTGTACGACCGTCCCGCCGTAACTCATATGTACCCCACACGTGAAGAGAACGTGCTCATTTGCCTTGGTTCAGATACCGCCTCGTACCTCGTGGGACTTATCTACCCCTTTGTACTGATTGGCTTCTGTACAGTGTATGCCTTTAAGACCCGAAAATGCCCGGATGGATTCAATGAGGCCAGGTAAACTCTTTTTCTCTAAATTATATTGCAGTCTGAAATTATTTGATTAGATTCTCAATTTGTTTTCATAAATTTTAATTTCACGTGCTTCATTCATCTATATTGACACACGCCACGTATATTATTTTCGCTGGAGCAATACTCTCCTTTTGGAAAAATTTAGTTTTACAGGCAAAGTTCACTTCTTAACGTGAACTTGAAAAATAAGGTTATGGCAACCATAGAAGATGTGACTAGGGTCATCAGATTGTTATCGCCCTTGCCGACAACTTTGGCGAAAAATACGATATCGTCAAGTAATCATCGAGAAAACTCTAAGATCGACCCTTCTAAAAATTACCAAAAAGAGCTATATAAAGGACCTTTCAAACAAAAGCTAATTCATTCCAGAAGAGAGAGTTCAGTCGAGATCAGAATCTGTACGTTGACTGCGATAGAAGAGAGGTATTCTATCTCAAAGTGCCAAAATGGCTGAATGGAAAAAACCCGAGTTAGAGAAGATAGACCTCACGGATGACCCATTGTGTGTGTGTGTGTGTG
>BMAV01024566.1:12827-29132 GCA_019973955.1 Trichonephila inaurata madagascariensis
CTTTTTTTTTTTTTTATATTTCATCCATCTCCAATTCATATTTGTCTTTTGCTATCTCACTGTTGATGTTGGTGATAGTGGTCGTGGTTGTGTGTGTGTGTGTGTGTGTGTTACATAGTTACCAAGATATTTTTTTTAATGTATGCTATTAAGACAAGGCTTAATTTTTCAGATCTTGTATCCTAAAAGCAATCTTATATATCTTTTTTAGAGTTCTGTTCAAATTATCTTATTTATTTGACTCTAAACGCAGGTATTTGACATTCACGAATTACACAACGTGCGTGATCTGGTTGGCATTCCTACCTCTGTTCGTACTGAGCACCAGCAACACCATCCGCTCCGTGACGTTGAGTTCATTGCTGAGCCTGAGCGGAGCCGTGCAACTCGCCTGCCTTTTCATGCCTAAAGTGTACATCGCAGTCTTCAAACCTGAGAAGAACACCAAAGACGCCGTCATGTGCCCACACAACCGCAACTCATCTTGTCTGGCTCTACCGGCAGCGGGACTTTACCAAGCACCCCCTTCCAACCTGCTCAATGGAGGTGAGGATTCTTACAGGTGGTTTGGCGTACACTTTTGAATTAGATTAGTGATATTCAACCTGCTGCCCGCGGGCCGCATGCAACCCACCGAGATTTTTTAAGCGGCCCGATCATGGTCCACTGCTCTGAGAAATTCGCTTATTTAAGAACATTGTACTAAAAATTTGGTGGGAAATTCTTTGTCAAGAAATCAAATACATAAACTTTGCTTTTTTGCTGTCTGTGTCGTACAGGTACGAATTGATATTCTTTTTCTATTTGGAATGGTTACGGTTAGTGTGATAGCAGACAACAGTGGAGTAGCGACAATTTTATGCGTGAAACTAATTTTTAACTATCTTTCACATCTTGCCATCAAAAAAACTTCGAAAAATAATAAATCGTTTCAAGACGACTAGGAGGTTGAATATTTTGTAGTGAAAAACAAACATGGGGGATCAATAATTGTTTGATTTGTTAGGAAAGTGTCGTATTTAAAAAATACCAATAAACAGGAATCATTCAATGATGCTTTTCTTCGAAGATCCCTCGCGAAGAGAGGTTTGTTATATTATTGGTAATCATATGAAACTGTTTATCGATGCAGAAATTGTGAAGGAGTGTTTCTTAAATGCTTCTAATTTAGTGTTAGTGACAAAAATAAAAATATATATAAAAGATAATAATTAAAGAAAAGCAAAAACAGGAATTATAATATTTTGACCAATTTACCCCATTTTAAATTTCCAATGTTATCTTGGTTTTAAAGCATTTCTGTCCCCCCTCTCTCATCTATCCTCATGTTGCGGCCCGTGTGAAATAACTAGAATACAGTGGCGCACACAGGGGGGGGTCCGGGGGGTCCGGACCCCCCCCCTCCCAAAAAAACCATTGATTTTTTTCCGATTGGTTATAATTCTAAGTATATAATACGTAAAATTTAATTAAAAATATTTGTTATTAATGATTAACTTTATTAATTAATGCTAATTATTCATTCAATAATTAGTTTTTTACTGTGTTTTGTTCCCGAAAATCGACAAAATCAAAAGGAGCATGATACAAGAATGGTGAACTTTCAACCCCGGACCCCCCCCACCCCCTGAAAAATTCCTGTGTGCGCTACTGCTAGCATATATATGCGGCCCGCGTGAAATAGCTGACATATGTATGCGGCCCAGCAGAAAAAAGGTTGAGTACCCCTGAATTAAATAATGGATCATAGTGTAATTGGACCCTAATTTTTTTCGGGGGGAGGAAGGAAGGGGAGGTCTCATTGCGCTATTCAAACGGGGCTTTGTGACAGTCTCTAGTAATGAGAAGCGATTTTTTGTAGCCAACGATGTTCGAGCTTAACCCTCTTTCCAAAGCATCCGTCTCTCAGACGGGGATGATTTGTTTTGATGCCTATAGATAACGCTGTGATGTGATTTTTGGGGTGGGCAGCCTTGACATCTTCAGTTGGACTCTACCCAGTGAGAGAATCAAGTGGTGATACTTGGCGAATTTTTCAATTTCCGACATGGGCAATTTTTCTTATCTATCACCGTCTTTCAGATGGATATTTCTGTAGTTTTTGCATTTTTGGTATTATTATTATTAATTATTTTTACAGAATATAAATAATTTCTAATCAGTTTTTATAAAAATACTAGTCACAATTCTTGCGATAAAAATATATTAATATAGTGTGTCTCATAAAAACAAATATTAAAAATTCTACTCAATTTCATGAACGATATAAGGACATTTAAAACAGTCCTTAAGGTATAAAATTAAAATAAATTTGCGTACCTGTCTGTCAGACGGATGATTCTAAGAGCGGCAAAAAAAATTGATGTTCCGGCCAGAGGGTTAACCGTAAATTTGGGTCCTAATTTTTTAAAGAATCATTGTCCAGATCAATAAGAGCTTCTGCATGTTAAGTTTGTCCGTCTTTACCTGTTATCATACGGTAGGGGAAAGATATACCACGTATTTCCATCTATAAGTCGGGAATTTTTTTTTTAACCATTTAAAGTTAGTGTCAGGACCGCCTTATATACGAATCCGCTTATTTCGATAAAAACGTAGTTCAGAAGAAAAAAAAACTTCAACATTTCCCGTTATTCTTTTGCAAGAAATTTTAATCTTTTAACCTTTTGAGAAATGCTATTCTAAAAGAAAAAGTCACATAAATCCTTCAAAGTTAGCGTCAGAATCCGAGTTTCCGAATAGTTCTTAAAATCTACATTTATTCCTTTTGATGTCTGAATGTACATATTAATCATGTGGCTATATATAGTTTTTCCTCCACTGCATGAAACATTGGCAAAACGGACGGTATTTATATGAATAATAACATAAATATCTCCTACACGGGGAATTGTTCGTAATCGAGAATTTCATTTCCTGATATAAACCAAAAGGGTTTTTTTCTACGGCTTCCCTGATTTCCTTTTTCTATTTCGAGCACTTCCATTTGTATTTTTTTCAGCAAACACCCTCAGCTGTTGGATGAAAACAATACCTTTTCCCTCCACCCCACGGAAAAGCCCCCAGATGTTTTCCGGAAAATTTGTACGGCTTTTCGGCAAATCTATTGAAAAAAAAACGCAGGCAGCAACGACCTGTTGACTGAAAAACAAGTCGAGGGATGTTGGTGATTTAATTTTCTCCAAAATGCATTTCTAACATTCTCCGATAAACTACGAAGAGCGATTTTTGTTTAAAATAAGCATCCCTAGACGATTGTATGATTCAAAGTCTGTTCACTCAAAGAATCGCTTGAATCCGAACGTTTGATCCTCTCTTTCTCTTAGGCCAGCGTTTCTCAAACTGTGGAGCGCGCCACCTAGGGGGGCGCGAGCATATTGAAAAGTCGAAAACAAAAGATTATTTAAACGAAAAGTATTAATTTTCTGAAAGTAAAGAAATAAAATACATTCTAACATAATAATATAACATATCAGTACCGCACAATGTATTTTATTATTAATTTAACAATACTAAGTTAAGAAGAATTACCAGTGAGACCCCATGGGCTTGTCATATATAAAACTTTACAAAAATCAACACTTATCTTGATAATTTGTACGGTTTATAATTAATCCGAAAACTGCCGATTAAAAATTACGGGATTCGCTCCCCAATATCTCAGTTTTCCACATAGGTGCGCTTATGTGATTTGGGGGGGGGATAGGGGGAAAAATAAAAAGAAAGAAAGAAAACCTTCTCTGAAATAATTAAATCCTTCGCAAACACTGTCAAGGTCTTTTTATTGTATTTCAAAGCCCCTCGAAAAATTTTATGGATAGCAGTGGACAGAGAAGATCGCAGTTCGGAAAGACGTTTATATATGCCAGTTGCACTTAAGAGTTAAAGTGTATTGTAGCTTCGGCGTCAAGGTATAGTATTAATGAATTCAATACATTGTTATTTTATGGAGGGGAGCTCGATGAAAATTATGATTGAATATTGGGTCGCAAATATTGAAAGTTTGAGAAGCACTGTCTTAGGCAAAGCTATATATTTATCGTTGTAGAAATAGTAAATCATCGCAAGCAGAAACTTCTTAAGACATGGGTCAATTAAACCCGGAGTCAGAGCTTCACCCTCGGTGGAGGCCTCGTTTTGTTCTTAATAATACGGGAATAATACGGGATAATTTTAATGGACAAATATTATTCCTGTGCATGTTCTCTAAGAAACAGAATTTCAAATTGCATGTCAGCTGGCAAAATTGTCAAAACTGTATCATTATGTCACGACCGTTGTTCATATCTAGGTCTAGGCTTAATACCATAAACAATAATTGCACTCATCTAGTCGAAATGCGGCCATCGATCGAGCAGGTTTGTGCCTAAATCTGTGAGACTGTGAATCATGCACATTTGTTTGTTTCAAATTACCGGTTGTGAACGGCTATTTGACAATGCATACTATATACTGTTTATTTTCAAAAACCACGGGTAGGGCCTCTTTTGCATGGGGGTTTAGGGTCTCAGAAAAGATTTCTCTGGATCCAGGATCCTAAAAAGCCTTAAGACGTCCCTGAACGCAAGAGAAAAATTTCTAAGAAGCTAAAATTATCACGCATTTTGTAGAGAACATTGCCCTGTTACCTATTATTTAATTTTTATTCCTTTTAACTATTGTCTCTAAAAGACAGAGATCCAATTAGTGCATATTTTTCTGTATTCTGAAAATTAAATTTCAGTTTTAAATAAATAATTACAGTTATACACTATTTTGAAGATAATCGGTGAATTTTATTCATCAAATGACTTCTACGACTTTCACTTAGAAAATGTTCATGAAGCGAAAACTTGTGATTAAAAATCAGGAAAGAAATAGTTATGCATAAGAGAGTGTGTAGCGAATGGACGCTAAGCGGACATTCTCCTTTGTTGAGAATACGTTACTATTGGTTGTAAGGGAAAGTTCGGTCGAGTTTTAAAAATAAAAAAAAAAAATGTAACTTTTTATTTAAAATTTAATTTCTAAAATATAATGTCCTTTGTTAGTTACAACTGTCTGCCCGCGCTCTGGAAACTTATCTAACCCTCTGGAAAAGACATCCTCTGTTTTAGACACAAAGTGTTTTTTCACTGCCATTAGGACACCCTCATAATTTATACATTTATTCCCATCAAGAAAGTTTGCAGCGATCTGAACGTATAATAGTTAGAAAGGGTGCAATATGAAGAGTATATACTGGCTGGGGTAAAGTTTACCAACCCAACTCTGCAATTTTTTATACTGTGTTTCTTGCCACGTTATGCTTGAACATGTATGTTAAATTTCTTTATACAAAACATCAAGTTACGACAGCAAAGGCCATTTCATTTTCTTTCAAAAACTCATAGTGTACTATACCTTTGCTGTGACACCAACAACACAACAATCCTTCTCTGATGCACTCCAGCTTTAGATGTGAATAGTGTGGTGTCTCCCCTTTGTAAACATATACACTTTTAAACCACGTGTTTGTGCACTATCCACTTTTCATCTCCTGTCACCAAGTGGTCCAAAAACAGATCCCTTTTGGGACGAGCAAGATCTAAAGAACATATCGAAACTCTTACCATTAAATTTTTTTTCACTTAATTCGTAGGGCACAACAAACACAGAGTTTGGACACGAAACTAAGCCTTTTAATATAATCCAAAGCAGTAGTCTGATGAATTCTGAGCTCGAACCCTGTTTCTGGGGAAGTTAACATGGGGTTGCTTTTCATTATTGACATCTGATGACCTTCCTGATCTGGGTTCACCTTTCAAAGAAAAATCACCCAAGCAAAATTTCACAAGCCATCTTTGGCATGTTCGAGCTGTTACTGCTTCTTCTCCAAACACGTCGTACAAGTTTCTTTATGCCCCCATCATGCTATTCCCTTTTTTGAACTCAAGTGCACTTAACACGTTGTATGTTGCTTAACATACAATGTCTTAAGTGCACTTTTTCGTCACTCATTTTGACAGTTTTACAAGTTTAAAAAAAATTGACTAAATTACGAAAAAAATTTGTTTAAATCATCATTAGTGTAGTCTAACTGTTTAAACCGGTTTCAGTCGGATCCGAATTCTTGCTAAGGATCGACTACGCATAAAACAGCACATGTTTAAAAACAACAGAACTTTCCCATATGCCATATATATATATATATATTAAAATTGAAAATACCGAAAGTCATTGAACCAAAATGGAGAACTATAATGATTTCTAAAACTGTCACTGATTTAGGACAGTGAAATAGGGGTAAGCAATACTTTATGGATCCACCTTCCCCATTCAGCAGAAATTTTCGATATAATAGAAAAACAGAACCCTATTGAAAACTAAGCCTTTCTCTATCTACCCGTGGGAGGAACACAAAACAGTAAAAATAAAATGAATGTATGAATGAAAATAATAAGGTTTATCATATCCAGATGAATATTAAAAGAAAATTTCAAAAATAATTAACAAGAAAAACAAAGATTAAAAACTTACATATATTTATGCTAGCTAATAATTTTTTTTTTAAGGTTTAGCGTCCAAATCGTAACTCACGTACTAAATGACGTGTTCAGCGTTTAGGCATAGAAGCGAAAAGCAGAGGAGCCTCCTAGATAATTTTTTGTAACTAAGCTAAGCGCAAGGTACCTTAATAATAAGCTAAGATATTAGAGGCTAAGATATATATAAAGGCTGAAATAATATTAAAATATATTTAAAAATGAATTTAATTGGATAGTTGTCATCCAGGCAATATTGACAGAATTTTCTGTAATTATCATGTTTCAATTCATTGTCAGTAATCGAATCTCTCTCTCATTGTTTCTTTTTATAAAATACTATAAACTAAGATCTTTGGATCACAGTTCAAAATTTAGACAAATAATTTACATGTCGCTCTTTTTCTTTGTTTTAATTATGTTAGATATCAATGATATTGTGGTTTTCTATGACACCTATTCTAACTCTAATTTCTGTGTTTACAGGTTGTAAAGATAACTATCGCAACAGTACATGCTCCTCGGCATCACCGTCATCCATACGCAATTCCAAGTTCTCAGGTAATAAGCACAACTCTGACCATAACTTGTGCTACTCGCAAGAAAGCCAGCATCATACCAAGAACTCATGCCCTGGAAGGCAAGAGAATCTTGGCGTTGTGCCTTCTGCGCCCAGCTGCAACCACCAAGCCTATCCCAGCATCGACCAACACATGACATTGTGACCAGAAGCAACTTCGAATATCCCCAGGCTGAGAAGGATGTCTTAAAGATCAGCCTACCACCAAAGATGGCGAGTAGCACGATCTCGGAACAAAAAAAAAATCCACTAGTCTGCCTACATAGCAACGTCCCTGTTCTTTCTTGCTGTCTAATGTAGAAGTATTTGCAGAAAAAAGGATTTACCTCGGCCATTTGTCAAACAAACCTCGATAAAACCTCGATATGACAGTACCTGTGACCACAACTTGTCTGATGCTGATGGGTAAGACAGACCAAAGGCAGTAAGTAAAACTGCTGAAATGGATAGCTGTAATGATGATATTGAATGTAATATGCTTGTTAGATGCTGCAAGGGGTTTTAATAGTTTTAGTTAAACCTCAGAATTCTTTCTGTTCTTTTGAAGATATTTGTCATTGATTCTTTGAGATAAACTCTGAAAACCATTATCGAAATGAGAACAAAGTGTTTTAGTTTTATTTGTTAATAATTTAGGAATTATATCTATATTATACAAATGGAAGGATTGAAATTCTTTTTACCATTAACAATGTAGTAAAAGATTACACTCTCTTTTTTAAAAAAATCAATAAGAAAATTACAGCGATATTTGTTACAGATGTGTGTATAAATGCTATGAAGATGATTATGCATTGCATTGTGAGTACACAATGAGTCAGAACAATTTTCAATAATTCTTTTTAGCTTTTTATGATATTCCTCCTCAAGATCAGAAATAGTTTTGCCATTAATTGCAAAAAATATATATATATTCGGCAAAGAAAATCCTTTTTTCACTTTCCAGTACGAAGTTTAAAAAAAAAATTAGGGAACATTTTTACTTTATAACCCTGAAAGTTACTTGATCTTGGAAAAAAATGAAAAATGGTGGCGACTCATAGCTTCAAAAGAACTGGAAAAAAATATCTAGTGTATAAGAGCATAATTAGAAAATTGATCGAATTTTGATCATGCATTGGATATCACATTTGGAAGAAATGTATGTGATCTCTATAATCACGTTCTGTATATAAACAAAAAACGGTACCCATTCTTTTTTGAATCATTCATAAAAATATATTTCAATAAACATTTGTTATTTATTTGAAAGGCTTCATTGAGAAATGATATCTCAAATAACTATATTCCTGATAACAGTGTGACATAAAACTTTAAAAATAGTTTTGCATCGCTCACATGCGAGGGAGTTTTACTTTTATATAGCTATAAATACTTTTATTTAGGAACAATTTACATTCCTCAAGCAAAATGAAAATATAATTACATCAGAGAATTAAGTGTGATGTTCATCCACACAAAAGGACAATATAAAAGTATTATTCGTCAACTCTATTTATTACAGGTTTCAAAGTAGATTGGTGATGAAGCTCTTGTGAAAAATGTTGTATATTGTATAAATATGTATAAATACTTTCAAAGTATTTTTCTCGTTCGGTTCATGTAAATGGTTTGTTGAGAAATCGGAGTGCCATGTTTGTATTTGTGATATGGACTCTTCAATACAGTACAAGAAAATCAACACTTTAAACGAACTGTGTCCCCATAGACCAAACACATCATTTCAGAAAAGCTTGGCGATCACACAAAAAGCTTTTCTGTCAAAGGAACTGAAATACATTTATGTATAGATTTATTATGTATATGACGAAAAAGATCAAATTTTGCGTGTGTTAGAAAAATTTGATTAAAATTATTTGAATATGAATTCTGCTTGAAAAATCAAAATGGTGCTCGGGAGAAAAACACGATTGTGAAGATTTGGCAGCAAAAATTTGACTTACAACTTTTCGAATAGGCTAAATTCAGAACGGTCACGTGATAAATGTAATCACGTGTTCTTCTTTGAATTCAAAACTGACATTAGGCTTGTACTTGTTCTACCTGTAAAATTTAAGTAACATTTTGAATTTTATAATTCCATAAAGATACTCAAGTATTCAGATTCTTCGACAAGTTTTTCAAAATTTTAAAAAAAAAATTCGTATACTATCACGTACTTTTAAATTAGTTCAATTTCTTTATCCATGTGCATTATTATTGTTGAAAAATTTGTATTTTTAAAAGAAGGTTTCTGCAAGAAACGAATATTGGCAACAGAAAAGCGCATGAACTGATCGGCTGGAAATACGTAATTGTATCTATCATGGGACTATGACGTCACATGAATTTAGGCCGTTGTCAAAAATATTAATGAACAATTCTGGGTAACTATCTCAAATGCAAAATTGTAGCGAGAAAATTATTTTTACGCTTTTGCTACGAATTATTAGAAATTTTGTCCAAAAGGTTTTATTAGAGCATTCTCTTTGAAAACAAGTAAAACAAACATTTAAGTAATTTTTTTTCTTCCTTTATCATATTTTCAGAGAAATAAGTAAAAATTCCAAGTGAAATAAAAGGCATTTTTGTTGCATATCAAAACTCTTTGACGAACAGTTTTATTACCAATCAACACTAAATAGTCGTTATTTCTCATATGTTGTGTGTGTTTACCTAGAATGGACACTAACTTCATTGAAACTCGTGACTTTTGTATAGTGTGCATTATGCATTTTTATTCCTTACATTCGTTTTGAAGGACAGATTCGAAAACTTCATTCTCAAACGATATCTACACAGAACTATTTTAAATGAACCTCTATAAAATGTCGAAAACATTTGTCGCGCTGCAAGAAAAATATTTCTGTAAGTCACACAAGCACTTCATTATACGACCGGTAGAGACTCAGCAATGTACAAAAATTCAAAGCTTTTCGTATCTTGATAACTTCTGAATATTCTTCGAATTCATTATTTAAGGACAATTTTCAACATCTCAATCACAACAGTCATTGATAATGCAATGTTGTTACAGTAATTCTAAGATTTTGAAACAATGCTATTCTCTTCCGTGTGAATATTTGAAACACGAACTTAGATATTTATGTTACATTCATTTTTTGTAAGACAAAAAATGTTGTACAGAGTAGAGGAGCCGTACCTGGATCAAAAATATTTTTCATGTTTTGTTTTATTTATAAATATTAGAATTATAAGCTATATGTAAATGTTTTATGATTGTGAGTAGAAATCTAGTCTTATTCGTGATTTTGTGTAATCTGTACAAATAAATATTCGATTTCAGTTGTTTGATGTCATTAATATGGTTTTAAAATTTTCAATAATCTGAAATATGGTTTAGTTTTACAACCACAAAATTTTCAGTAATCCTATATTATTTCCACTAATTGCACGATAATCCATTTTTGATGTCTAAGCCCCAATTTCTTAATAATTCGTACATTTTTATACAACACTAGCTGGTATACCAATTCTTTGTACGGGTGAATTGAAAAATTAAATAATACAGATTGAAGGATAAAGAAGTTTTTAATGAGGTAATTTACATGAATTGCAAATTAAACAAAAAGAAAGCTTTTTGCATATCTCAGCTGAACAAAAAATCATACTTGTTAAATTTTAAGTCTGTGGGTCCTATAGATGATTAAAAAGGTTTTTTTTATTTATAAAGCTCCCTTAATTCCCTTGTGGGTCGATTTTTGAAACACCTTCCTAAGTAGATTTCTGCTCAGAAAAAGTAAAATATTGTTACAAATTTTGTGTAATGAATGTTTAAAATAGTGTTAATAATTTATATCTGGATGAGTAATATGTTAATAATACTTTCTGCTGTGTATTAATTTGGGTTAAAATTGCAATATTCACAAGCAACGCCGTTCGTTACATTATAATGGAGATTCAATGAAAACATAGCAAAATGTTAGCGATATAGCCAAGTTGGCATCATTTTTGGTGACCATGTTGGCAACTTGGCGATTGATTGAACGGTGCAGAAGTTGTATGCTGTAGTGCCACCTGGTGGGGAGCTGCAACAAAGAGGATAGCACAAAACCCTTATTCCCCCCCCCCCCCCAAAAATACATATATATGCCAATGTTCATAGTGATCGGTTGACCGGTGTTGTGGAGTGAATCGAGGCCATATATACAAACATCCATTTATATACACTCACTTCCAAAAGTTAAGCACGGAGAGGAAAATGCTACTTTCCGGAAGCCAATCAGAATTGAAGATGATGCAATTCGCTGCAGAGGTAGATGGAAGTATGCAAATATGTTAGGTAACTGCCAATCATGCTTTCATGTCAAGAAATATGCAAAAAGGGCAGTCTTATAAGGAGCCAGCTTTATGAAGAGTTACAGAAGTTGATTATAAGTGCTGATAGAAGGTGTTTAAAACTTTCGTACAATTTGTTTTCAAGACATACGTGTTTCTATGACTTCCAGAAAACTAATGGAAGATTCTGAGAGCTGACGTGCTGTGGTGCGCATTGAAGCAGGACAGTCGATCACAGATGTTGCTCTTTTCTTCGGCGTTCATCATTCTGCAATTTCACGCGCGTTTATGGAAACGATTCCAAACCACACAAGCAGTTCTCCGAAGGCCCGTAGGTGGTCGCCCAAGGGTTACAACCCCCGCGGAAGATCGATATATTGCTATTGTTACCAAGTGGAATTGCAGAGTGACCTCCACACGTGTGACATCTATGGTTACAGCGTCCATTGGTAAGGCTATATCTGCAGCTACTGTAAACCGAAGATTACATATGAATGGACTGTATGCCCTGGTACCTCGAGTTTGTGTTCCTCTATCCGACCAATCAAGAGGGGCACGATTAAAGTGGTGCCGGGAACATGGCAATTGGACTGTGTCTGATTGGAGCAATGTCATGTTTACTTATGAGTCAAGATTTGCTCTGGAGCCATATGATATGCGTATAAGGATATGGCGTGAACAAGGAACACGCAATCAGCCTCAAAACATCACCGAACATCTCGCCTTCCGATGCGGAAGCATTAGGGTGTGGGCAGGGATTTCATTAGGATACCGCACCGACCTGCACATTTTTAAACGGGGTTCTGTGACGGCTCTCCGGTATCGTGATGAAGTCCTAGAACCCATTGTGAGATTGCACGCTACAGCAGTTGGCCCTACTTTTGTTTTAATGGATGATAACGCACGTCCCCATAGAGCTGGCATCGTCGATGACTACCTGGAGAGTGAAGGGATTGCGCTTATGGCATGGCCAGCATATTCGCCCGACCTTAATCCCATTGAAAATCTTTGGGATGCTTTCGGCCGTGCTGTATCTTCACGTTTCCCACCTCCAGCCACTCTTATTGAGCTGGAAACTGCTCTACAAGAAGAATGGCAATTGCTTAATTCTGCGGTGGTTGACCACCTAATTGAAAGCATGGTCAGAAGGTGTAAACTTTGCATACAGATGAGGGGGGATCACATACCCTATTAATGTCCTTTTTTTCCATTTTATGCTGTTTATTTTCACTTTATATATAATTCTGCTTAAGTCTCCAGTATGACGTTATCTGATAATTTACAAAAATTTAATATTGTTTTCATTTCTGTATATAATTATTGATTTTGTTTTATGTATAAATATATATGCTACTTTACTGCCAAATTTTGTGTCAATCAAAGCAGTATTTATTGATTTTTTTGCATTTCACATCTTCGTGCTTAAATTTTGGAAGTGAGTGTATATACTCTATAGCAAAAAAACGACGCACCAAGAATGAATGGTCCGGTAGAGACAAAAACTGATGGGTAGAAAGATTATGTACATAATAGAAAAGGATTAAAACTTCAGAAAAATTGAACGATATATCTCAGAGTTACATAGTTACAAAGTAACAAGCTCAATAAGGTGTTTACTCACCTCTAGCCTGGATGCAAGCAGCCATACAACGTGGCATAAAATGATAAGGCCCTCTGATGGTCTCCTGTGGTATTTCTTTCCAAATTTGCTCCAATTGTTGAGCCAGGTGATCAACTTTCCCCGGTAGACGCAGTCTCCTTCCCTTCGTATCCCATACATGCTCAATTGGAGATATATCCGGGGATCTGGCTGGTCAAGGAAGTGTTTGACAAGCTGTAAGACAGTTCATAGTAACACGTGCCTTATGTGGTCTGGCATTATCATGCTGAAAATAAGGCCAGGGTTTGGCGAAAGGAATGGTAGCAAAACAGTTCTCAGAATGTCGTCGATGTGACGCTGTGCTGTAAGTGTGCCTCTAATGACGCCCAAAGGAGTCCGGCTGTCAAAAGAAATTGCACCCCAGACCATAACTCTTGATTGAGGGCTTGTGTGTCGTGCAATAGAGAAAGCAGGATCAGCACTCTGCCCTAGGCGTCTCCGGACACAGTTGGAAGTGGAGTTCTTCGCTAAACACTATACGTCCCCAATCAGTATGATTCCAACCTGATCGAGTCAAGCACCACTGTAATCTGGCTCGACAGTGTGCAGGCGGGAGAGGCAGGTTGCGTAGTGGTCGGTACGAGCGTAAATGTCGATTTATCACCCGTCTGTGAATTGTCTTGGTGGACAGTGGTGTGCAGGTCGCACGTCTGATGGTTGATAACGATGAATCAAGCGTTTCCCCCGCTAATCTGACAGTCAATCTGTCCTCTAGATCTTCTGTGGCCTTAGGTCAACCGCTGCCATCACGACACCGAAATCTGCCACTGTCCACCCATTCTTGCTAGCCTCTTCTAATAGCCGCATTGCTTCGACCCATAGTCCTGGCTACTGATTGGTTGGATGAGCACTCTTTTGTCATAAATTGGCCACCTAGAAGGCCAGACTTAAATCCTATTGAACATCTTTGGGATGTTTTGGAAGAAGGCTTGAAAGGCTATCACACAGCACCAATGAACCTTACTGAATTATGGACAGCTTTAGCGAATATTTGGCAAGTCATTCCCGTGGAACGTTTCCAGAAACTTGTTGAATCTATGCGTCGTTGTGTGGCAACCGTTATCAAGGCCAGAGGAGGCCCAACTCGTTATTAGGTTGGTATCCCTAATTCAGTGGCACCTCAGAGTATTACAGTTCGTTTGGGTTCAAAGCATTGTCGCATCAGAAATTCCATAAAGGCTCTGCTTTAGGGATGCATATTGTATGCATCGTAATTCTGAACCACAGTTAACGGGGTTTTCCTCCCATTGGAGTGGTGTGAAAGTTTGAAGAGGGGGGGGCACCAACTAAGGTGTTCCTATCACTTGAATGGGAATCAAAATAACAAAGGCTGTCACGAATAACTCTCAGTGCGACGTAAATTTTAATAAAATCCAAACGAAATTGCGCATGATGATTAATGTCAATTGTATATGAAAATGTGATAGGTTGGACAGTTGGCTAATAAACCACCCTCCTTTTATATGCAAGAACAACAAGTCTCAAAACATTTTTCTTTCAAAAGGTCTTCAGAAAAACTAAAATATAATTTGAATGTGTTTTTTTTTTTTTTTACTTTTCTAATAGAATGTATTTATATGATAAATAAGTTATACAGGATGTTGCCAAATTGCACTGACAAACTCTCAGAGGTAATAGTAAGCAGCATGGAGACGACATATCAACATAGAACATGGGATCGCAAACCACGTTTAGTTCGAGAAAGTTGGGATAATAGTAGCTGTTGGGAGGACGATGAGCCAGACGAGAGGGGTGGCTAAGCGATTATGGGGATTTGGAACGGTGAGGTAGCGTTGAAGGAACATGCACCAACGAAAATTTCCTACTTCTAAAAATTCTAGCATCCATACTCCAAGAACATCGATCCCTTGGACTTCTTCTGGGACCACCTGAAATCACTTGTGTATATGACGCTGGTGGCTACAGTAGAGAATTTCATGGCACAGGTCGTCTTAGCTTCAGCTGACATCGTCAGCCCACCGGATTTGTTTGAACGCGCCAGGCATTCCTTCATCCGTCGGTGTCGGCTGTACTATGACCTACGCAGCTGCAGCTTCGAACAATTCTTGTGACAATCACTTTTAGTTGCATTTCTGACGTCGGACAGTGGCGCAATGTTGGTATTGTGAACATGCTTTAGGTTTAATAAATATATTTCTTACCTCTCATTGACCCTTTCTATTCCAATCATCATCACACCTTTCATAACTGTTTTTGCGAATTACTCCTACTAAATGAGGTTTGCGACCCATATTCTATGTTGATTTGTCATCCCCATGTTGCCTACTTTTATCCCTCTGAATTTGTCAGTTGTATCTGGAAACACCCAGTAGAGTCGCATATTTTATCCTATGCCTGAGGGGTAAGGCTAAAATAACTTTGCACAAAACAAAAACGTCTATCATTCCAATTTCTTTTTTTAAAAACGGTAGAGAGCTACTTATGTGAGGAGCAAGTATTGACTCTTATTTGGTATAACATAGTTTGAGATTAATACGAGGACTGTAAAAAATACAGTTTTTAACTCTGAACATAATGAGATTACAAAGAAGGTAATAAAATTTGTATGCTACTCTAGAACCCACCAATTGGCAATAGTAGTATAGGTTCCGAATGATTACTTCTGGGGAAGTGGACAATACATCTGCTTTACATCGATTCTATTCCAATTTACTGCCTCCTGGTGATCATAACCTCAGCAACAGCCATTCCCTTTCCGTCCTTCTGAGCATAAGTGCCATTTTGATCCGCTATTTCACTACAATTCATTCACCTTGTAAGGATTCCGATACGCAGTTCTCATTATTGAATAACCATTTGTTGCTGATCTATGCTGTACTAAACATTCATTAATCTATGGGGGGGAGGGTATCTGCGATGCAGACAAAACTCTGTAAATGTAAGAAAGGAAAGAGGAGATGTTATATCAGAACACCCTATTAAAAATCACCCGAGTTTACAACAGACAATGTAGCGTGATCTAATAGACGGCAGTTTGCTACACCGCTTCTTGTTTTTAATGCCCACAGACGAACAGAACCGCCATGTTTTTTGAAGTGATAATTTCTATTGGCTTTATTCTGACATACATGCCCCTAAAAAGGAAAGAAGGGACGTTTCCCCCCCCACCACCACCTCTTTCTAGGGCAGGGGTGGCCAACCCAAATGACCTCGTGCGCCACTTCAGAAAAACTTCATATAATCCCGCAGGCCGCATATAAAAATATATATCTTTATATTAGATTTGGATCCATTACAAACATTTGTTGGAGTGAAAATTTATA
>BMAV01024566.1:34132-141451 GCA_019973955.1 Trichonephila inaurata madagascariensis
TGTTCTTCACCTGCATCAAAATTACTTCATTTCTTTTTCCCATCACTGTGACTATTCATTGAATTTTATTGCTTTAAAAATCATGTTATGTAGAAAATAAAAGTTTTCTAGTATTCTGATGTCAAATGATAATATATGTTCATGATGTAATTCATAAAATATCAGTCAATAAAAATACACTGAAAAATTACTCTTTCTTAATTTTATTTGAGCAACTAGGAATGATCAATTTTTTTTTATCTGTACAAACACAGATAAATAAATAATAATGATAAAAAGAAAATCACAAATGTTTTCTTTTCAGAAATAAAACAATAAAATATGTGCCATGCTTAACAGTGACTTTGCAAAACAAAATTCAACAATAACAATTTTTACAGCAAAAGTGACTAGATCTATGAATTCAGTTTTCATTAAAAAAAAGGAACATAAAAAAAATGACAAGACAAATATTTGGTCAGAATCATATTTCAAGACACAAAATATAAATAAATATATATATCAAATGACAGTAAAAGCAAAAAAAAAAAGAGATAATCTTTCTCGGAACATACTTTTCACACTAGCAATTATTTAAAAGACAATGTAATCTCTACATAAAATGCTCTAATTTAATTCCACTACCAGATTACTTCAAATGGATGGATAGTTTAACATCACTTTTAAATCACAATTATTTCACATATGCAAAGACTATCATAAATTAATCTCGATACAGTATCAAAAAAGTTGAGAATATTATCATATATTAGATATTTTTTCCCCTTGAATACATGAATATTTCTGCAAAAACAGAATACTTAATAAACAGAAAAATATAATTTGCTTAGAAATTTCCATTTATAAGCTTTCAACTAGTACAGAAGGATTATAATATATTACCCCTTTTTAAATTTAACATAAAGTGAAAATGACTCAAGTTCTATTTGATTCTCCCCCCCCCCCCTTTACTGAATAAGGTATTAATTTCAAAGATATTATTTATTCCATAATAATAATACACATGCTTTTTTTTCTATCCACCCCAGCTCCACATATAATATAATCATAATATACAATAGTTGCATTCAATTTTGATTTTCGTATTTTAACAATTCTCAATTGGATCAAAACTTAATTAATATTAACTATACTGGATGATCAAAACATATCTCATTACCTTTTTAGAACAAAATTTTTTAAAAAAATATGAATATTCATACAATTAGATATAGGGTAGAAATTAAACCATTTAATATATGTGAACAATTTCATAAATAATTTTCAACTTAGTATAAAGAAAGAAAACACCAATAAATAAAAATATAAAATACACTTATTATTAATTAAAATGTATAATTTTGAAGAACTTATTTCAGCATATTAAAAAAAATTAGGGCTTTAATTGTAGTTGTTCAGAAAATGTATTGCATGGGAATAAGAAAACTATACTTAAAACATTTGGTTTTCCCCCCTCAATTATACACAGAAGGCTGTTAAAGATTAAATGGATACATATAGTAATTGAGCAAATACTCTCTGGATCTTTAGCTATATAAATAAATCATATGTTACACTTATTTCTGAGTCAAAATTGAAAAAAAACAAAAACTAAAGATTAATACTTCATATTTACAGAATAATTTGAATTTAACAAAAAGTAATATAAATGATAAAAAAAAATTTCCAAACCTATGCTTTTAGACAAATTTTGTGCAGTGCAATAACTTTCACAATATACTCTTCATACAGCAACAATTGTGAACTTAATTTTTAACATAAATTAAAAATATTATGTAGTCACAAAAAATCATACATTAAAAAAATTTTAAATTATAAGTTTAGAATTTAACTGAGAAGATTATTTTATATCATAAAAAAATTAACACTGAATGAAAACTTGCAAAAATTTCTAAAATTTAATTCATGTGAAATAAAAGATTCTTGGTCAAAATAACACCTATTATTTATCAAATTGAATATAGTACCTAATTAGTGGAATGCACATAACAAGGAATAACTCTTACGCTGAATTTAAAAACAAGTTTAACTTCAGTATAATTTCAATAAAAAAAATGACAAAACAATTTTTTGAGAAATATTTAAGTAACTACATACCACATTAATGAAAAATTCAGCAATAAGACAAACACAAAACAGAATCTAAAATCATTTGGGAATAAGGCAGCTTATCACTCATAAAACATATATGAAAAATAGACAGCTAATGCATTTGTACCATTAACTCTAGACAGACGCATGTTTAAAATCACATGTTAAAACAGGAACTGAGATGGCTTATTTACACTGGCACACTTTGGTAATTCTATGACTATATTATTTCTATTATAAGTAAGAAAGGTATTGTCTTCATTATACATGACTGTGTGCAATCCTCAAAGATTTGGAGATGAGAACTTTTTGGAAATTTTGCTCAAAGAAAACATTTTTAAATAAAATGCATTGATGTAAATGTCTGGATACAGGATAATTCAATTTGTATCAAATTTATTTTATTAAATTTATGTTTTTACTATAGGACAGGACATTCTAAATAATTAGAAATTAAGCAGATAGTTATCAAATGTATATTTTTAAAAATTATACTGTCTTTGGCATTTAAAAAAAAGACATTTAGCAAACAAACCATATAATTTACATTCACATTTAGAGAATAAATACCAAGTAAAAGCCTTTCAAATAAAATTTTGTCATGATAAAGTTATTCACTTATTTATCATCGCAAATGCTTATAATGATCCACTCCACAGTTCAATGAAGATTAATAATCATTTCGTCCATCAAAATAACAAGACCCAGTTGCCCGTCAATGTGCTTTTCTTTTAAAATTTTCATTTTATTATCTTTAAATAAACACTAATATTTTTTATTCTGAAGATACTATAAACACTAAATAAAATAAATTTTGGGTCGTTGGTAAAAAATTTTAAAATTAAATCAAATAACTAACCAATTAGTGAATCAATGAGTACGCAATTTCAACTTAATACTTTAAACAGTGTAAGCCCACACAGTCATGATTTGACAGCTAATACCTTCCACTCACAAAAATGAAAACATGAAAGTTTATACTCCTCCTATTTGCCTTAAAATATGTACATACAGTTATACGAGTAAAGAAAAAGGAATGAGATTTCCTTCACATTGGAAGGAATCTGTAATGATTCTAAAACATCCAATGCTAAATAGTTTTAAGTGACTATTGTCCAAGATGTCACCATTTCTTTGGGTATGATATAACAGGCCAGACACTATGACGCCGTGAAGGAGATGAAGTGGTAGTAGGAGGACGGGACGTGGCTGACTTCAGTTTTTCAACGTCTCTTTGGATGGCAGACACTTCATACTGGTTATCCCGTTCATTTTTCTCCTTCTCTAGAATTCTAGAAAGTGGGAAAAGACATCCAATTAAAATAAATTCAATTTAAATATGATAAACTATAATTATGAACATAATATTAGAATAAATGAGTACTTTTTTCTTTTTTGCATATTTAAACAAGAGGCAGCCCCATTAAGATGATTATACTATATCAATCAAAAAAGCAATGAAATTGTTATGTAATTATCTCTAAAACACAAGATAAATTATTTTACAAGGCGATTTGTAATTTTCAGAACAAATTAATAGCCTTAATTCATCCACATTTAAAAAGTATTAGCATACATATTAAAAGACACTGCATAAGAATTTCAAAGCATTTATTAATACATTTTACAAAAAATTCACAGAGAAGGCTTATTGAATCTTAACTTATCCTTCTGTTTTTATCTAGGTAATCATTCACTAATCAAACTTTTAAAGATTTTTTTTTATTTCTAAAACAAAAAACACCATTTATGAAGTTTTATTCCTCAAAAGATAAAAGAATATATTTTACAAACAATTAATTTTTTTAGTCGACAACAGTTTGTATCTTGTACATAAAAATGATGTGTATTATACTTTAACTAAAACATTTTAATTGAAATTACACAATATCTTCATTTCTTTCTCATTTGTATATGTTACCGGCAAAGTATGAAATACCGACATTCTATAGAATGCCTGACGTTTTTAGGCAAAGTATGAAATATGAGAATTATTTCATACTTTGCCTAGGCATTCTATAGAATGACCAAAGCTGTTAAGGCAAAATTTTATTAAGGTCATGATAAGGCTATTATATCAATGACGTATGTTTCTAAAAAATACAAATGTTATTCTGATAAAATAATGAGAGCACCATTAAAAAATTACTCAAAATACATAAGGGAAAAAAAAGTTGAACCAAACAAAATTTGCCTTTCTTTTATTAAGGAAAACAAAATTTTCAAATAAAAAATTTGAACTTAAAAATTAACCTACTTATTGCAACAAGGTAGGCTTGAAAGACATTGTGAATTAATTACGATACATTTTTCACGCAAAGACCATTCTTATTTTGGCACTTTGTTTTACACTTACAGTTGATGAATCTTTCGCCGCTTCCATTGGAATGATCAATTGCAATTGACAGAAGAGGAATTTCATGGTCAGGAATATCTTTAATTCTAAGCAAGTTCTTAGGGCACAAAATAAATTCTGATTTCGCATATACTTGTTTTAAAGTTCCTTCAGAAGCTTCAAATCAATAGAGACCATCTTTCCCACTCGTTATAGGTGCCAATATATTGGCATTCAGAAAAAAATATATATTGGCATTCACAACAATGCCTTTTTTTAAACAATTTTTCTGTTTTTTTTTTCTGGCAAGGTTCACAAAGGTGGATGTAGAGTTCAATATCATTACGTGTAACGTTTTTGAATTTGGTTGAAAGTTCTTTTAGAATTCTATCACGTCCTCCGTGTCCAAAAGCCAAATGAACTACATGAAGCACATAAAATATTTCAGAATCCATGGCACAATAATATTACTGCGGCTGCTAAGAGTGGGATGTTGTTTATATTTTAAATCGTTTTAATTTAATAATTAAATTGTATTTAAACCATTCCTTCAGAATAAAATTCAGTTACTCCAAAAAATGAATTTAAAGTGATTTTAAATGAAATATAAAGTGATTTCAATGAAAAGTCAAACAAACACTAGAGAAAAACACCCTAATAATCTAAATGGAAATAATTTAATACTCCTTGAAAAAGGCCTGATACCATTTTGTTCATGAACCGGTGTTTGAGAACCATTCTGTATAGTACTGATGCCTTCTTTAACAGGTTACATGAGTTTACCTTTATTTTCACCAAATGCCACATCATAGCTATTTAGCAACCAATACGCCCTGGGTTCCTTTTTAGTAGTCATTTTGCATTTTTTGTACATCAGTTATCAACTTCTAGTAAGTAATTTCAGCTATTTTTTTTGCAGCTTTAGCTCGAATTTCAGGTAGCTTGGCTTCGAATAAATTCATTCCTATGGACCAAGGGTCAGCAACCTTTTAGATGTGGCGTGTCAAAAACCAATCTACCAATTATGATTCAGCGTACCACACAGTATGGCATTTTTGAAGCAATTATATTCCCACGATAATATATGCAGTGTTAGAGAATAGAGTTCAATTATATAGATTTACAGCTTTATCACACATTAATTTTGCATCAATTTTAAAAATATTTCTGAACATAAAAATTAACAGCAAAAAATATAACTTACTTTACAAAAATAAAAAAAAAACTCGAAATTGTACATATGTTATGTTTTTTAAACATATTTATTAAAATAAGAAATAGACAACATAAATTATAAGTATTTCCCTTCATTACAGTTAAATAAAAAGATACATAAATTTTTGAATGTTAACCTAGTGCTGCTTCACTTTCATATTGCAAAAAATGTGGTGCAATTGTGACTTTCACTTTGACATGATTCTGAGCATTCAGTTGTTAAACAATTTCTTTGTGGACTCAAAATATTTTTCATGTGAGGAAGGATATTTTCTACTTAGATATGTAGAACTAAAAACAGAAAAGCAGAATACATGCAATTTTCTCTCTTCAAACAATTAAATATCTCCAGCTATGGCATTTAATAATTTACAAAAAAGCTGTACATATACCTTTAGAGTTATCTTTCAAATTTTTCATAATTCCTTAATTGTCTATAATTCTGGAGATGTTTGTCAAATAAAGTCGATTACAAATTTATGAAATTCCATCCATTTAAAAATTGACAAATTTTTTGAGTAATGCTAAGTGCCATAGGTTGCCGACCCCGATGTAGACCATGACTCCTTCTCCAACACTACAGCTTACTTCTCCATTTTCATGCAGCACAGGAAAAAACCAATTTTTTGTTGAACAAGTTTAAATAAAATTGAGTATTTTGACACTCTTGAACAAACCACAATTTGCAACTGAAAAATTCTGAGCCTGAGGCCTGCATTAAAAGTCTCGTGCCTTGCCGCACAATATTCAAAACGAATTGGAGAAGTATTTCATACTTTGCCAGTTTCTCATTAGGCATTCTATAGAATGCCTAGGCAATGTATGAAATAAGAATCATTTCATACATTGCCAGCTAGTTTCAGGCATTCTATACAATGCCTAGGCATTCTATAGAATGCTGGATTTCATACTTTGGCAGTAACATATATATGTCTGTTTCTTTTAATTTTGCACCGAAACCTTTCAGTTAATATTATTAAAACTGCCACTCAAATTTCATTTATAACGGATGACCACAATGCTATAATATAGTTTTTTCTATTTATGTTCAAAATTACATTGTTATAAGAAGTTAATTAGAATGGTATTTTCCTTATACCGATACAATTTAATAATTATTTGAAATACTGCTATCTGATGGTAGATAATTAAAAGAAAGTCCATTCCAAGTAGCCTTTGATTAAAAAAAATTTATGTCAAATATAATAATCAATTATTGAGATCAAAACATTTTCCTTTTATTTAAATGAAACAATATGCTGAAGAGTATAGATAATTGAGCAATCAAATACATGAAAATAAATTTTTCAAAAACAAATGCAAAGAAACTACTATTGACAACAAAAGAAATCCAATTTACCATAACTACTGCATGCAATGAAAATAATAATGATTTTAAACAAAGTTATTGAAACTAGAGCACTTCTATAAAATGGTAAGTTTCTTTGCCTTTAAAACATATCATTGTAAATAAAGTAAACATTTGTATGCATGTATGTGGGACTATCTTCTCATAAACTGCTGAATGCAGAAAGTACCAACGAGAAAGAGTGAGAGTTTTTTAAGTTGTACTGTAAAGATGCACGAAAGTTATTGCCAACGGACCTCGCAATTTTGAACCATAGTCAATTGCAGAAGATGACACCAGAGCTGGCACCTCCTCTCCTAACTTAAACACCACACCTACAAGAGGACATTTCAGTCTCAACAGAACACGCAGCGGCATGCATTCCTACATGACAGGTCTTCAGTGGCACAAGATTCAAATTTATAATATGCCAGCCACAAGTCTGTGCATGACTTTGGCGACTAGGTTACCATGGCTGTGAGAAAGTACCAAAAGGCAAGAAATATTCTAAGGAATCCATTTTGACCATTTAAATTTTGAGATCACAATTAGTTAAAAAGAGATTAAATTAAATATGAAAAATGAATGATTGGATTACTTTTTTGTCAATATATTAAGACAAAGTAACAACTTTTTTTTTGCAATTTTTTTTTTTTTTTTTAATTAGTCATTTTTGAAGCATTTTCACAGACACAATGTTTGTGAAGCACACTGATTATCTTTTTCATCATTGTGAACACAAAGTTTATGTCTTAAGAAAGTGCATGCTTTTCTCTCTTCCACTGAGTAATTTATAAAATTAAGTTCTTAATTTTTTTTAATGATTTTTTGAAAATAAACCAATATTTGATTTAAGCATTAAATAACTTTGCAATTTCTCAAAGTAATCACACAAAACCTTTTTTCGCATGTCTGTCGATATGATCCATGTTTGAACTGATCATTAAAAAATTTCCTCTAAAATTGCAAACTTTTAAAAAGAATTATGTTTTTTGTCTAATAATAAAGTTATAGAAATTTGTTAACGATGAACAAAATTTGAAAGCTTTTATTTTAAAATTCCAACCTTAAAAAATTTTCAAAGCACAGCACCACAAAATATTTATAGTAAGTTCAGCGAACGTCCCCTGATAGTCTCTGCAAGAGAATGATCCTCATCAGTAATACCAAGATAATACCTCCCTCAGTAAATGCCAGGATGGTTGTTTGATAGCGAATTTAATTCATAATATCTCATATCATGAGCAAATTCATGTAAATTCAGAGGGCTTTTTTATTTTAGTTTTCTCTTTATTTTTATTCGTTTTCTTTTAGAAAATGCAAAGAGTATTTTCTACTTGTTTATCTTATGTATTTTGTGAAGTTATGTAAAGATTTTCTTTGTTTTTTCAATTATGTTGTGAACTCGTGTAATATAACTTTTTAATGTCTCTATTATTTTTTTTCTTTCTTTACTTTACAATATAATATCAAACATAATCATTTGAACAAATTGCTGAATTCATAGGGTTTTTTCAATAACAGCTTCAGCACAATGTGAGTTTACTATTAAGTTGTGTGGTAAAAAATAGATTTTCAATTTAAGTATTACTTTTTGTTCAAATTTTAATAATTATTTATTTATTGACTTGAGAAGAATATTTTAATGTTCTTTTTTTAACTTTATTTTCTTTTTTTATGCAATTTTTTATTCTACTTAAATTTTTTCTACATGTTTTTTTTTCCTTGCTTTTTATTCATTTTTACTTTGCATTTTATGTCCGAAGTAGCCCACACATTGTCATCATTTCTGGCAATTTCTCCTAATTTATTTAGAGAAGAATGTTATTAATACATCAAGCATCTTTACACATGCAAGTGTTGGAAACAATGCACTGCTCAAGACAGCCAGTATAATGCCAAGTTGTGCAACTAGGCTTAATAAAAATACTAATTATAGTAAAAAGTGAAGATTTACATAACACTAAAGAAAGGAATTTTCCAAGATGTAAAGATTTAAGTTTAATATAATAAAATAGATAAATAAAAAACACAGTTAAGAATTATTAATAATTTTTATAAGCAAATGCAGATTATTACCCATTCTTCAGCATCTGGTTGTCATTCTTTAATTTTCGACAGTCAGCCTCTACCTGAACTCGCCACTCCTGCTCACGGGACAGCATATCGCGAAGAATTGCTAATTCTTTGTCGCAGTTTTCAAAGCGTTCCTTCCACTCACGATGCTCTTGATCTTGCAAATCCCTGAAATAAGTAAATAAATCCTGCAATTTGGCATAAATCTTTAAAATAATTGTCTTAAAATCATATTTAGATGTTTCTGTATTTGTCATTTAAACATTCCTGAAATTTATATAGCTAAAAACTCTTCAATTTTTATTTAATAAGCAAAAGCAATTAAAATATAATACTCTTTTTCATATAATGCTTTTAAGACACTTTCTATGGAAAAATGAAAACTGCATTGCAAAAAACTTTATTCAATAATTTATATATATTGTATAATTTTTACATGTAATGTATATGTTCTGATACGCAGTGGTGTAATGGAGAATATTAGGGCCCACCACGGTGTGGGGGTGTACGTTGGTGTAACGTACACTCCCACATCGTGGCAGGCCCTAATATTCTCTGCTGGCTGATATTCCAACACTAGACATATATCAGTACTTGTAAGATATATGCTTGCTTTGGCAACACCTAATAGGTATAATTGAATAAAACTTAATTGAAAAAATACTTTGTCATCTTCACTGATTACTATTCATGATCAAAATGCACACGAGAATGCAAGAATCATGTAATGGAAGAGAATATTTTAAAATCTTTTTTATACTTCTTCAAAATATTAAACAAAATATTCTTCAAGTCTTCAAAATATTAAACAAAAATCATTAATATAAAAATAACAATACACTCTTGATGAAATTCTTAACAAAAATAAAATGAAAATAACAATACACTCTTGATGAAATTCTTAACAAAAATAGAATGTATGCTACTTTTGATGATTATGTGAAACCTTACACATGAGTTAAAATTTTTAAATGCATTAAATATTTGTTATTGGAAATTGTGATGTGTACCATATTCTTATTATAGATAAAACATATGAATGACACTGTATACAAATAATTAAATACCAAAAATAATATAAGTTCACATTGAATTTAGATATGAAAAGCTACATTAAATTAAATAACCCATTTTTTAAAGGAAAATATCTGAGTTTTTAAAGCAATTTTTACCGTAAGCGATATATTTTTTCCCTGTATCGTTCTTTATGCTGTTGATACTTCATAGACATTATTTCCAATTGCTGTTGAACAGATTCCAGCTGTTCTTTGAGAGTAGAAGATTCTTCTTTTAACTGCTTTACTTGATCTCCAAATGCAGGGTCCTGTGAATGAAAATAGGCACAATGATAGTAAGCTGTTAAGAAAATATGATGAAATAGTTCTAGCTCTATTTTATCAAAAGAGATGTTTTAAAGCACAATAAATATATAAACCGATTTTTAAAAATCATTTTGTTTTAAATATGTTTTTACAGACTTTTTAAATATGTATTTGGCATATCTGCAAAGAATTATGAAAATATAATACACAAAATATCCAAAACTATAATATTAAACCTAAGGGGGTCACTTCACGCAGCATTTTCCCTATCTCCGTAATGTTAAAAATGACCAATTTTAAGGAACATTTTTAAAAAATTGGCAGGTTATACAGTCATGAATTTTTTTGTGTGCATTCATTGTATTGTTTTTATTAATTTAATGAGAGCCTTTTTCAAAATTTTGATTAGTTTTTTTTAAAAAAATTCATATGTGGAGTAACACGTCAAAATTTTTAAAACGGTGAAAATTCTTGTACATTTTAATCCATAAATAATTTTTGAATAAAGTTTTTGACAAAATCTCTCATTAAAATATTTATTTGTATAGTGTTAACACATGTGCAAAGTTTCAAGGCTATAAAATAAGTAGATTTTTCAAAAATGTTCCTTTTGTGTTGAAATTTACAGTTTTGAGAAATAGAGATTTAAAGTAAATACTTACTATTAACTAATGCATACCAGAACTATAACTTGAATTGCTGGTGTCATCTGCAAGATTATCTTCTTGTCTACATTTTAATTGTTTGTTTTTTATTCTAGCTTCTTTGGTTCATTGTAAAACTGCTTATTCCGCTTTCTTAATGCACGCATGATCTACATCTTGCAACGCTCGACATTTGTAAAATCCAGGAGTTGAATGTTTAATACATCTAAAACTTTTAATTTAGTAATAACACTTTGATTCTATAAAGGCATTGCCTCATGTACTCCAGTTTTTAAAGTTCACAGATACAGTTTTTGGAATTATAGACCAAATACTATTTACGCTTTCACTAAAATTTTGAGTTTTATCAAACAAGCATCTAGATAAAAGTGCAAGACTAGAGACCTCTAAATACTTTTTTTATGCAATTCCTAATTGCAATAGTTAAGTTGTGTTTATGCTTATATGTGTAACCACATATAAGGATAAACACATGCATATGCTTATATGTGTGTTTATGCTTATATGTGTTATATCCACACCACAAGTCACCTCCCATGGGGCATAAACCATGTCGTAGATTCAAATCTGGGGAGATTTTATCAAAAATATAGCCTTAATAGCTGGCCTTATGGCTGACAAGTTTACTGAGTTGTTTTGAATAGCGAAAATGTAGTATCTTTGCAATTTATCTATTTCTGCATCTGTCAATCTATTACGCCATCCTAGAGATTCTTTGTCCTTGAGCTCTTTGCCTTTTAATTTTAATACCCTGAGTTGTGTCCCCAACCTTTTATATCAACATGACCAACACATTCTAATTTTTTAATGTTGACATCTCTGTAAAGTTTAGATTCTAAAACTGCTTTGTATGTTTTAGAGTTCCCATATAGTTCAAGTATTGTGTATATCGTAAATTGTGCAATGCCTTTGAGCGATGGAAAATACAAAGTGCACCTTCAACTTCCATTCCCGTATTATTTCCAACGTCATTTTCAGAACACTCATTGCAATGTACATTGTCGTTAAAATTACATGAGCATTTCCTCGATAATATTTTATCATCAACAATTTTCCCAGTGTCCCCACTAACTGCCATAACAATACCATTTACAGAAGTATGGCCCCTTTTTTTGACAGGTACCATAGATAGCCACCGGTACATTTGGACCTCCATTATTATTTACTACCACATTATTGTTTCGGCAGCAGCTAACGTCATAGACGCTTTGGCTACTTTCTATGTTGCGTTATTTAATTTATGCATGGACTCACAAAACCACTTTGGTGGAGGTGACAAATTCATAACTCCACAAAATATTTTCGCAACTGCTTCTTCTTTAATATACCTCATAACATATAAAAGCTTAGTGTTCACTTCATCTAATTGTGTATCTTTTTTGATTAACTACTGCTTTAGTAAACTTAGTATTAGGAAATGTTTTAATAACACCACAAAAATCACAACATATTAACAATTTTGTAGCCAAACCCTGGATTTGGCAACCAAAATTTATGTGAATACCTTGTTTTTTACATTTTATTTATGTAATTAATGTTGTTTGAAAGCACAAGAAAACAGTACAATGTCAGTCATTTCACAAAAACATTTAAATGAATTTAAAAAAGAAACATACTCTTTATTAAACTTACCTAACTTTACTTTCAAAATTGAATAATTTATGCTGCAATTGTCTGACTGTTATGCAACATTTAATTCCTCGAAAGTTTCGGTTTTCGTACCTACTTTTCCAAACTTTCGTTTTTTAAGTGTTTTATTATTAAACTGAGGCATATTTATAAAATCATTTTGATAAAAAAACCGATTCTGTACAATAGCAAAAATTCGTTATATTTAACCGCGTAAAAAACAGCATGTAAGCTACCACAAAATAAACAGCTACAACTATTCACTTCACTTCTTTCCTGAATAAGCTGCTGATCAAAATGAATTCTTTTGATCAATTTAAACTATTTGATAAGGCTGAAAAGTAGCATGTGTCTTTTGTTTTGATTTGAAAGGGGCGTGGCAGTCAGCTGTTTGAGGGTTTGACAAATGTAAGCAACTTTTTAAAAAAATATTAAAAATACTTCTAATTCAGCTAGAGCAAAAATTTAAATTGCATTAGGAAGAAAAAGAGTGGTATTTTATTTTTCAATCAAAATTGAAAAATCGATTTTTAATTCGATTTTCGTGAAGTGACCCCTTTATAAAATAAAATACAGATTTAAATTGACACAAATAACGTGACTACTAAGAGTTTAAATCAACACATTAGCGTCAGAATTGTTAATGGTTAACAATAATCCCTCTAAGCTCTCGGGGTGGGGAAAGAAAATAAGACAGAGCAAATTTCATTTAAAAATCCTTTATTTAATTTTTATTATTTTCCAAAATATTTTTCATTTTTAAATATCAGGTCATATAAATACAGAAAATCTTATCCAAATCCTGAAAATAATTACAAATCCATCATTATTATTATCAAATTCCCCTACACATATATTTTTATATTTTTAATATGAAGAATGCCTAAAGTATGTTTCACCAATTTTAAAAATAAAATGTATAGATACACAACCATATAAATCAAATCACATATATATATTTCAGTAAAATATGATTCATAATAAGTGTTGTTCAAATTTGACTTACTTGAGTGTTTGGCCTGTTATCCAGTATCTTGTTGATATTTTTGGCGTTTGACTCTTTAGAAGCAATCTTGTTATAAAGAGATTCTCCTGCAGAGAGCATTTAATATTTAATATTAATTTGGCCATTAAAACAAAAACATTTTTAAATAAATGTTTCCCAAAATTCATCAATCCAAACATCATGCAATTTATATGCTAAGCAGATTGAGCACTTCTCCTTTTAGAAAAGAATGGGGGGAAATATAAATCAGTGGCATACAAAAGGGAAGGATTTGGAGGTTCAATCCCCCTTCCCCATAGACCAACAGATTTTTAATTTTCACACCAGAAGTTGCCTGTTTACACTTACGCCTAAGTGTTTTTTATATATAAATTGGTGAATTTTTTACTACACAATCAGTAAATAAGTTTTTTGCCATTTTCATTCTGAATAGAGAGAGAAAGGCAAACCACTCAACATGTTTTTGGTATATCATGGTTAATTTGGGGAGATTTTTTTTTTTGCTTGTTTGTTTTTTGTAGCAGAATAACTATATACAATTTTTTTTTGAATGAATCATCACAAAAAAAATTCTTTCCACTGTAAATTATCTAGAAATTATTAGAGTGAGCTATCACTTCAAAAATTATTTTAAATTTTTGGATATGTCTCATGTGGAGTTTGAAGTGAGTCCTTATTAAAGACCCAAACTAGCTGGAGCGATGGGCAAGTTTTATTGTTAAAATTCACCCATATGAATGGTTACTCTAGCTAGTATACTGCATTATTTAAGAGCAAATGATTCATAATACTTTTTTCTTGACACTGCACAGGTGGAACAACTATTAACTACCTGAACTATTTAAGGGACTTGAATGAAATTTTGAATTTAGCTGTTTTCAGACAAATAGATTTCAAATAGGTACAAGTTTGGCATGTTACATTACATATTTTTTTGCAACTGCATAAGCTACATTTTTACAAAAAAATTAATTTTTAAGTTATTTATACTACTTAAAACTGGAAACAAATTATTTATCAATTAATGTAAACATCTGAAAAATGTTCAGAAGAAAATTGATTATCAAAAGTCTGAAACACTCAATTAAGTTTACAGGCCCATTTTTTTAACACACTATTCATAAGCTCATCCAAAGAATTCTACAATATAAAATTCAAACAAATTTAAAGAAAAAAAAATCGAATAATCAAAAAAATTGGATTCCAAAATGCAACAATTTATTTACAGAAGCTACAAATAACATTAGTTTCATTAATCAATAGATTCATCAACATCATAATTTAGTTTCCTTTGACATCAATTTTATCAAAATGTGAAAAGAATTATAAAAGTTATTACCAGTATTTCTAATTTTCTTTTTAATTCTATAAATGTACAGTACCAAAATAAATGACTTACGTCGAACTCTAGTAGCTTCTCGCCTCAGCTGATCTTCAAGTTCATCAAATTGTGCAAGAGATTCAGATAACTAAAAGGTAGATAATTTTACGTATTTTTAAAATGATACTTCCATTTCTCAACTAACAATATTGCTTTTCAAATTCTTATACAAAAATTAACTTCATAAATATATTTTTTAAAAAAACTGTACGAAATTGGAATTTAAAAAAAGATTTAAAAAATACTAAATACAAACATGTACATATAAAAAACAGAACTACAATTAGACTTTTTGGGTTACAGGAATAGACTGTGAAAAAAGAATAAAATATAAGTATTTCTATGTTAAGAATTCAGTGGGAAAATTATAGTTTCAAGTATCCATTTTTTTACAGTTTTTAAAACAATATTTAATCTTATCACATAAAATTTTAACACATCTAATTTTTTACAACATTATTAATATAAAGAACAAGAAATGTTTATCCCGATGAAGATTGATTTACGGTGTTTTTATGAAAATATATAAATTATGGGAAAAACAACAATAAATAAATATTTTACCCTTTTTAATTCTTTCTTTAATTTATATATTTTACATGGAATACACAAAATAGAGCTTTTATGAACTTACAGATGCTTAGTAAAAGGTTTTTATGAAAAAAAAAATTACTTTGAATGCCAAGGTTTCATTGTCTATTTCCAGTTGTTTGTTTGTTCTTTCTAGAATACGCACAGTCTCACACTGTTCACGGATTTGCTTCTGTTGCTCTTGGCAATAATTTTTTAGCCTCTCTACTTCCTCTTTTAGGCTTTTCATTTCGTTTTCATGATTGCCATCCTAAAAAAAATAGTTGTGAACAATTTTATGTCTGAATAATACATAACAGTGCTAATATTACTTCTAGAGTAATTCACAGATCAAATTTTTTGTTTTAGGATTTTATTTTGATAAACCTATTCAATCTTTAAAGTAAGTCACCTATTTTAATGCTCCTTTATAACTATACAAATCATCGACAATAATATAAAAGAACTTAGAGATTTAAATGCATATTGCTAAATCTTAAAAAAATATTTCCAAACAAAATCTGAAGAATATCCACAATAACAATATTAAAAAATTACTTAAGGTTTTTTGAAACATAAGAAGTATAAAGAATTGTTATAGAAGTAGATATGCTGTCTTAAAATTTGCACCTCATGTATCCATTTCCCAGCAATTTATATGCGAAAGATATTTTACATGCATAAGACCAAGCTTCGTGGATATGACAAATGTGAGTATTAAGTTAAAAATCCCATTTATATTCATTTTCTTAAATTTGGATTCTTAAATTTAAGGTATGAGTTGAGACATTTAATGACAGAAATTACAGAAATACCAATTGTGCTACATTACATACAATTAATTTTTAATAGGTAATAAATGCATTTTTTATAGGAAAATAAAGGTAAAATCAAACAAAAATTAGAGTTCAAAATTAAACATATGAATGCTTTAAATTTAATATCCTTACCCATTTTGCTACATAGTGTTACTTTTGCTATGTGTAATTTGCCCATGGAAATCGCGGGATGTGTAGTGAGAAGGTTAATGCATATAAAACTTTACTTTTTGTTATTTAAATATGTATTAAATGCATTATAAAAATGTATTACATAATAAATCTGAATATTCATCAAGATATTATGAGATTTTACCAAAAATATGAAATTAAGATTACAAAACATTAAGCCAATAAAATATTATACAAAAAATTTCTGCATACAGTTCAGAATCCATAGATAAGAGCAGTTAACAGATCTACATGTATCAAAATAACACAAAAGAAAAACTTCAATCTAAATTTTTAAATATTTAGGAAAAGTAGATAAAAATATATAAAAAATTTTTCACAAGTTGAATATTATTAATCGGAAGTACATTGATATATCGTACACATATATGTCTTTTTCCCTTTAAAGTTCCATATGAATTGATGACAAATATAGTTTTTCTTAACTAATAATTATAAATTATTGCTTATTGTTGTTCTATTCAACAAAATTATGTTTTATAAATCAGATAATTAAAAGTATACATTTCAGTGAATGTATCTGATTATTTCTTTTCAGAACTATAAATCAACAAAAACAAGTAATTTTTTGTAAGAGTTCCATAAAGAAAAAAATAAGAATTTTTTTCTAAGTTTGTTAAAATGGAAATTATAGTTTACCTCCCCCCAACAATTTGTGAAATAAAGCATATTACTATATATATACATACATATATAGCAATAAAAAATAATAATAATATAATATATATATATATATATATATTATTGTCTTTTAAATAAAAACTATAAAAACATTTACTTTTATTAAGACTACAGGAATCATAAAAAAAAATTATTCAATAGAAAATGACATATTTTTGTGCAAGATAAGAAAAGGAAATTTTGAACCATTTGTTCAAGGTCTTAATATGGATCTGAAGTTTTTATTACATCTGCTATAATTAGAATGCATGTGTGTTTTAAATAAATCAAAATTTGAAAGAAAATAATGTAAAATTGAATAAATATTCTAAGAACCGACCCCTTTTGTTAATCAGTTCAAGGCCACATTGTGTTACTATAGTAATGAAAGGTTACTAGTTCCAAACTTTATTGATAGTGTTCAAACCAAGTTGCAATTAGTGCAATTTAATGGCAAAAGGCACCTGCCTCTTAGTCAATATAATAACAATTATAAAAATGTGTAAATTAGTTATAGAAAATGTTCAAGAAATATTTTTACCAATATGTGTTGAACCCATGGCAAACATGTTGTGTCCTTTTCTTGTTGTTTGGCAACATGCGTAACAAGTTCTTGTAACTAAAAGAGGCAACAGAAAGAAAAAAAATTTTAATCATTTTGTATAGAAAATCTAAATTTTTATGATACTTCTAAAAATAAAATTTTAAAAACTACAATTTTAATCAAATTTTGTTACAAAAATATTATAAAAAATAAATTTATCATTTTCATCATCAGCAAGTTTTTAAAAAATATTTCAAAATCTATTCAAATTACCTGGAAGTAACTAAAACACAAAAATATAATAAAAAAATCAGCTAATAAAATTTTAAAAACTAATAATTTAACCATTTGTATTTTGCATAAATGTACTAAAAAAAGTTTAAAAAAAAAATACTTAAACAATAAACATTAATGACATATTTGACATTTTCATCTAAAAGAAACTTTTTTTCTGCTCAGTGATAAAATACTTTCTTTTCATTTCTGATGAGCTGCTGATTGGAGATTTTCCATTGCAGACATAGTACATTCCCTGAAAGTTGGTATTTCTTTTTAGTGTGGCACCATATAGGCAGATACCAATTGCCACAGGTAATTTTGACTCAGTTTCCTCCCTAGAGGGAGGCACCTGAGCTCTGACAATGCAAACCTGTACTAGGATTTAATTTTGCTCACAGCACCCAAGCCAAACAGATACTCTAGGTATCTTTTACATGCAGTATAATCATATGACATAGCTGCTGTCGATTTTCTGCATCATGAAAATCCACCAACTTGGGCCGGGGTCGAACCTGCAACCTTGGCTGCAGAAGGCCAGCGACAAACCAACCACACCACCCAGCCAGCTGTGATAAAATGCTAGAACTAAATACTTTTCCCAATATAATATTATCATTAATGGAATTAAATGTGCCATTAACCAGTGACACTGAATAACGTATATTTGCAGTCCCCACAAGCCCTTTTTAAACTCCTTTTTTTCCAATGGCTGTATGAAAGAATAAGCTAAAAAAATAAGCCTAGTAAAATACAAATATATATATTTTTCTTTATATACACAATAGTAATCAAAGTGAAAAATATCTCCATGATTATAGAGTCAAATAGAATACTTATCCAAAGTTATCTCCTGACATTCCTTTAACAGCAGTACAACTTTATTCTTCACTTATTGCTTTAAGCATCATAAATTTAACGACTTTGATTAGAACTGCTGAGTTCAAATCCCAAAGATCAACTTTTTGAAAAATTAATCAAGGTGTAAAAAAACATTTAAAACATTAAAAGAAATCCTACCTAATCTAGTGCTGCTTCTAATAGAAAATGACTCATACAAATTCTTAAATTAAAATAATAAGACAAATTTGCTGAAAGAAAAATAAAGGTTTCATTAATTTATATATTTTTAGTTACTATTAAAGCATTATTAGTTAATATTACCTTTTTGATATGTATAAATGAATGTGTTTCTACATCTTACCAACATTTTCTTAAGATTTTACTCATTTCTTTTTTGTTTTATTTATAGGAAAAAATATCTCCATATCTGTACCCATAGTTCTAAAATCTTATGGATGATCCTGTCATCAATAATATATAAATACAAAACCTTCATTTCATTGTTAATTATTACAAAATTGGATATTTTTGAAACTGGTGTTAAATTTGTATAAACCTTGAAGTATCTGATTTAATTTCAAAAATATATACCTTTTGACTAAGTTTACTAAGCTCTGAACTGAGTCTGTCATTCTCAGCAGTGAGCCTTTGAAGTTCATCTTCATGAACTTGCTTCAACTGCTCCTTCACATGCTTCATTGTCTCTTGTTGATGCCTGATTTCTTCCTCGTATTCATCTCTGCAACAAAAATTCCTTTTTAGATGTTACAGAACATAGAGTAATATTATCATCTGTTTATATAATATCTAAGTTTGGTCAATATTAAATAGAATTGAAAATTTTGATATACAGTAAAACCTGCTTTTGTGTGGAAGATAGAGACCACATGAAAAGAAATTGCTTGAAAAAATATTCAAAAATGTCATAAATACTGTTATAACAAGCAACTTTGTTGATATACTACAGAAAATTTTTTTTTATGTGGCATCGCATTTAGAAAATGTGTCAATTATTTACAAATTTATGAGAAAGTACTTCCAAACAATAAATAATTTAATTACATATGGAAAATTTTTTAAAACATTTAATTTCTTATTGTATACACAGAGAAGTTTTTAAAATGCAAAATACATAATTCACTGCTACTCATCGTTATCCAAACATGCATTTTCCTGTGATGAATTCATTCAAAATCGCTTTCATCACTTGAAGATACAATTTCAATTTATCTGTTTTTTGGCACTGTTTTTTATAAAGTAAGTAATAAGTTTTTGAGACAATGATGTATGGGTCAGTTGCTTGTAAACATCACAATTACCAGATATGCATGATCGAAGATCTTTTTGGAATTTTAAACTCCTTCAGAAATTGGTATCTAATTTAGAAAATGCTTTTCCAATTTGTTGGAAAGCTAAATCCCTGCACATAATTTATCCTCTTTCAAAGAATTTTGGATCTTCCAGTTGATCTTCATCATCAATCAAATTATTGATAATGTCACTGTCATTGAATTTTTCGTCTTCAATCAAGCCTTCTTCAGTCAATGCTAGTGCATTGACAGAAAATGATTAAATGTGCATTGATGAAAGACTGTTTATAACAAATGAATTGAGCATCTGGAAGTGTATACATGTACATTGATATAAAACATTAGTGGCACCAAAGCAGTTGAAATTCATATATCGCATGAAAAAAAAAATCGCATAAAATAAATCACACAAAAATAAAATCGTAAAAGAAGGACCCCACAAAAACAGGTTCTGCTGCATCTAAATAGAAGTAAATTAGAAATATTCTTTATAACAAATTTAGCTCATATAAATCAATTTAACATTCCACTGTTCCCGAATTCAGATAATTTTAATTAAAAACTGAGAACAATGTTTGTATTGTCTTATAAAAAGAAATAGTAGTATTCAGTCAGAGAACAGCAAAAAAAAAAAAAAAAATACAATGCTGTTAAAATATTTTAGATTTATAAAAACATGAAAATGCAAATGAACCATTCAGTAATTAATGGTTAATTAATCAGAATGGAAAACAGTATATTAATTTTAAATTTGATCTCAGATGGAATAAGTAAGTTATCCTGCTTTGCTTACTTTAGAATAAATAAAAATGCTACATGAATTTAGAAAGATCAGAATACAGAATGTAATTTTAAGTGAAAAATATTTTAGAGAGAAGAAATATATCTATTATTTAAGGAAACTTACAAAATAAAATATACCTCAATGTATTGAGGATGAAAATAAAATTTAAAAGATTGGATGTCAAAATATTCCAAAATAAAAACATAAGACAAGAAAAAACACTTCAGACATGAAAATTATGTTGTTTTTTAATTAGTAAAGTTTTTCATTATTTAATCTTGTTATATGAAGATATCAAATGTTAATGACATTACATTTCTCTCATATGTAATCCATTTGATAAAAAAATATATATATTTTGAAAAAAATAATTATTGGAAAACAAAAAAAAAAATACTCAGTTTTAAAAAGACAGCAATTTCACAAATCCAATATTAAAAAAAAAAAGGAGATTGAAATTCGAAAATTCTTTGATCTTTTCTTAAGAATTTAAAATAATATTGCTTAAAAATTTCCCAAGATATAAAGAATGAAATAAAAAATAATGGTTGGTATCAGCACAATTGAATACCTTCTAAATAATTAAAGCATACATTTAAAATGAAAACAATTCCCTTATATTTGTCACATTTACTAATTTCTTTAGAAAGTGAAGGCATTTAAAGGATGGCATATAGATAGAATAGGAAAGAAAACCCATTTAAAAATATTCAAAGATATTTATACATATGCTAATCAAAAGATTAAAAATACTATTGAAATTACAGACATTTCCTCATTATAACATTTAAGTGCAGTTTATATCATTTATCTTAAAAATTTATTATATAATTTTACATGTAAACAGAATAATTTCACAAAGCTTTAAAATAACTAATGCTATTATAAAAATCTCATTAATTTTACAAGATCATTCAACAGAAATAATTCTTAGAATTAAAAATTAAATTTCCTAAAATTGCACTTCATAATTTTAAAAAGTAGTTCACCCACTGATCATTTTTACTCTCATTTTCAATGCTTCCACTGATTTTGAAACTAATTTTTTAAGCACTTAATGCATTCTTTTATTGTTAATTTTCTATTTTTATTACCTTCCTGCAAGTGTACTTTATTTTTTAAGTATTTTTATTAAACAAAGGGCAAGAGTCAATTTGTTACAATCACTCAAAATCCCAACAATAACAGGTTTTAACTTGGAAGAGCTTGGTACTCTGGTCATCCACCCAAAGATAAAACAGTCATAAGCATATCAACCTTCAATCAAATAATATCTGTTCAATGTCTGAAGAACTATATGTTAGAAGACTAATCATATATAAGTGAGTTCTGATCAAATTATGTATTTTAAACTGAAAATCTAAATAAGTAGCAAAAGCATTTCATTTTTAAAAGAATTAGTATTAAATTGAGAAAGATACGAATGACAGTATATATTGCAAATACATAAAATTCAGAGTTTAAAAAACTTGTATTTCTACAGTTACAAGGCACAACAAAAATTTTCAATAGCACAAGAGCATAATTCTACACACAAAAAATTATATTCATTTTCTTTCCATACATTTTTCACAACATAAAATTTACAAAATTTAATATCTTTTAATTATTTTGCATGGAAAGATCGATTTTGCTTGTTTTTATGAATCAAAAACTTTCAACAATTATTTTTGAATTGATGATTTTACAATCATAGATAACAGTGGTGATATCCTATTTTTTTCATCAATGATATAAAACATTAAATCATCAAAATATTTTGACAAAATAAAAATTATCTGATAAGTATATATAACTAAAATACATAAATAATTTTTTCAGACATATTTCTATTTTTTTAAAAAAATATATTATACTTTCTTGTTATATACTACGAAAAAATATAAACCAATATTCAAATGGTGTGATAAACCAATACTCCATTAATATTTAAAAAATTATAAATTAAGAAAAAAAAATTCATTGAACATTGAAACATTCTGTGTATACTTATATTAAAAAAAAGCATCAAAACATATAAAAACATTCAATATCAGCAATTTACAACTTTTAAAAACCTCCAATAGCAATCAGATGAATAAAACAACAAAACTAAATGTTATGCATTTCCCACAACAAAAATTTGCACAATTTAAAATACCAAACTCTCTAATGTTTACACAGAAAGAATGTAGTACACATTCTAAAATTTTATATAGTTTAAAATAATTTTTGTACTTACATATTACTGCAACAATGCTAACTTTCAAGGTAACTCACCAAATTTGCAACCCTAATTTTGCATGTATCATAATCGCTGAATTGGCAACCATGTGCTTGATTTCATGTAATGTCACCAAAACAGTTACGATAGAATGTAATATAATGTGTGTAATGTATGTTATTTTTAAGGAACTGAAGATAAAAACTAAAGCTAAAAAAGCTTTCCAAAGAATGAACTTTACTAAAAGTCTAAAGAGACAAAAGATATCAAAATAGAAAAAATAAAATGCACTAAAATTTAGAAAAAAAAAATAATAACTAAATAATATTTAAAAATTAACATTGAGAATATTTTTAAAATAATAAAAAGATTACCATGAAAATATTTTTTGCTCTTTCTGTAAAAGTAGACATATATAAACATCAGTTTCTCACAATACACATAAAGAGTCTTATTACATTAACAATTTTAAAACTTTATTAATATCATCTTGGAATAGCATTTCATTTAGGTATGTAAATAGATATTAATAATGAAAATATAACTGTCTAGACTGCATATTCATGAATAAAATAACTAAATTTGTGACAAAATTGTGATCAAAATCGACACTATTATAAATACAATGACATATTAGAGCCTTCATATAAATCGTTTGAAAACTCAATTTTTTTAATATTAATTGAAAGCTCAAACTTTTCCTCTCCAATTACAAATTTACTCCTAATATGGGAAATGCAACAATTTATTTCAATGCAAAAATTTGCATTGAAATAGAATAAAAATACTAATATGAATACCTGTACCCTAATTGTTTAAAAATGTGAGAAAAAAACAGATTCGAATTTGAAAAGTCTGAGTCATGTGAAGAAAATTAAATCATTATATGTGCATTAATAGGATACAATACACAATTCATAATTATATTAACATGATATATTACTCTTTCTGCAAGTAATTATCAGCTTCACTAGTTCCTCATCTGGACTAGTGTGTGTGTGTTCTATACATACAACATTCAATACACAACAATTTATAATTTTTTTACAAATACTATTACTCATCAATTCAAGTTTTTTGCTAAATACATTTTTTCAGTCAAATATACTGTATTAAACTAACAGATTACAGACAGATGAGATGTGTGGGGGTAAAAGATAATATTGGTGAGTCAGGCACCTAATAAAACCAATTCAAGGCTACTGCTCCCCATAAAATGTATAAAATGTGTCAAACGAGAGAAAAACTTTAAATGTTCAGAAATATTTTTAAAATAGGGAGAGAAAAAATCTAATCACAAAAGAAAAGTTTGTTAAATACAAAATGCACTTCGCTATTTGGAGGTTATTTTACGAAGAAAACAATAAAATGTTCTTGGTTCCAAGAAAAAATTTCCTATATAGAGGTTTTTTAAATGGAGGTCAGAATGTATTTAAATTAGTACAGCAAAATAAAAACCACATTTTCCAAAAAATGTTTTAAAAGAATTTTAAAATATCCTTACTTTTGACGATCTAATATCCTTTGAATATAAGGAGAACTCAGTTTCAAACAGTCGGGGAGATTTGAGGAAATGCGAATCAGCTGTTCACATTTCCTGCGCAGAGCAGTCTCCTGCTCTAGCTTAGTTTGTAATCGAGTCCTCATGTCTAGTAAATAGCTGAATTGCTCGATGACACCAAGATCAACAATGTCAGAAAGTCCTTCTTCAATAACCATTTGGTTAATTTCTTGACTAACAATTTTTCCTGAATTTTGGCCACTAAAATTGAGCTGTTCCTGGAATCTTTTGTTCTCTTCTTCCAGTTTTGAAACCTTAACCTCCCAAGCATTGCACATCTGTTCCATGCAACTTCGGATTTCCTGAATAAAAAATATAAAAATTTAACAAGAAATCATACGTATAACATGTGTACTAACATATCCAAAGTGGTAGTTCTCACTGCATAGTGCTATGTGTGTTACGCCTATGTTTGCGCGTGGAAATCGCGGAATGCACAGCAAGAGAGTTAATCAGTCATATGCTGAGAGTAAAAATATAATTAACTTTTTCTTAAAAAATACAATGACACATTAAGAGTCCTCTTCCAAAAAAAAAAAAAAGAAATGTGATCATTTGGTACATGGAATTTTATCAAATGCTTACAGAGATTTGAATTTTGATTCTTTAATAAATAATCAGTCAATTCAAATAATCACAAGTCTATTTTTTAAACATTTTTCCCTATTCTTCGATTTTTGTGGATTACAATTATTTTGCATCATAATATTTCAACTCCTTCATTATTTATTTATTCAAATTAATTAAGTTATCACATTCTCTCTCTTCATTATCTTATTCAATAAGATGATTGCACACATGAAGTTTAACCCTCAATGAAACCATAACATCACTGTATATAGTACTGTATTCAGTATACTTCTATTGAGAAGCATATATTATTCATCCCCAGGACAAATTTTTTCATACCTCGAGCTCATCTGACTGCCTCCTACTAAGCTTGTCCAGTTGGTGACGCAGGGAGATGCAGTTGGTCTCTGCATCCACCAGCCACCGCCAAACATAAAGCAACTTGCGGTCATCCGGGAGGTTGGGGTCAAGGCCTTCTTCACGGAATCGTTGCAGGATTTCATCCCATTCATCCTCATTCTGAAAAAGTTCCATTAAATCTCAATATGTATTTATTAAAATTTAAATAAATGCTGTAAGTTCTAAATTAGTGATTCTTAATCTTTACATTGTGTTGCACATCACTGTATTCTTATTTATATACTCAATAATTAATTGAAAAAAAAATTCTACATTATAAACAAAAGAAACAGCTACAAAAAAAAAAGACAATACAAAAACAAACAAAAAAAATCATAAGTATAAAAAAAAAATTTCAGCAGAGCAAAATTTTGTCATGCATTAAAACTTTTTTATCTCAAATATAAAACACAAAGTATAAATTCATAGTTTTATTTGTCACTTTATTGAATAATCTGCAACTTTCATCCACAATAAGAACCTCTTATTCTAAATTAATGATAAAGCATGAAAAAAACATAATAGATTAAAGCTTTATATTTCAATAACTGAATTTCTTTGGTACATATTATAACCTACTTCCCTGTTTTCTAAATATACAAAAAATTTATTATGAAAAAATATAGATTTTAAATTGCAGTTATTTACAGTTTATGTTAAATAAATCTGTAAAAGTTAAAGTTTACCGAAACATAATTTGACACAATCACTAATAATTTGTGACTATATTTAATAGTCTCTGATATTTTGTTTCTAAATATAAAATTAACACATCAATGCTTGTATTACAATCATTATTTTTAACAAATATACATTGAAAATTTATAATATTAATTATTTTTAGTAATCATACACACAATCTATTTCTTAAATGATAAATCTTAGAAAGAAAAATTTAAAAGAAGACAAATAACCTACACGTATTTCTTTCTCTTCAAAATGTATTTAATCTCCTAGTTTATTTTAGGAGTTATTGAAACCTTAAATAACATTTTTTTTTATTCATTAAAATGGCAATATAGGAAAATTTGAAACATATACCAAATAACAAGAATATGGAATAATGAAATCAAAATATTCAGATTTAGGTTTGAAATTTAATTTTACCTCAAGAAATAATTTATTTAACACTTCGTTTAATCAGGTAAATTATCCCAAGTTATGTATGGATTCAAGAAAATAATTTACTGCACTTCATATTTTTAAAAGATTGTGGACTGAATTTATCAAATATAACAAATGCACATAATATGCACAACATGCACATAAAAGATTTTAACTAATACTCTCATAATTATATATAACAAAAAAAATAGTTTGTAATATGTCTATTTTAGTAAAGAATTATTTCCACAAATTAAATGTTCAAAGTATAAAAAAAAATCAATGCAATCAAAAATAAAATAAAATGAGATATTTTAAAACTATTTTCTAATTTTAATTTCAATATATAATAATACAATGACAGGTTTGACACATAAATATTTGATTGAACCACAATCAAAAAATTTAACTTCCTTAACTTTAAAAATCATATGAAAACATCACCTCAAAAAATCTTGTTTGAGAAATTTCTATTCCTACAAAAATATAACATATTGTGTTGTTGGGGAAGTTTGGAGAACAGCTAAAGCACACAAATCAACATGCAACAATAAATGTTTCGTACTTGAAAGGGTACTTTGAAAAAAATTTAGGTTTAGAAAATTGGTCTTTCTTAGAAAACTAACAATAAATTACACATTGATATAAGAGCTAATACAACTGGAAATTGTTAAACTCTTTTATTCATTAAGTACTGTTTCATGGCAAATTTTTAAATTGATAAGAAATATTTTATGTCTCTTCTATTCCAGTCTTTAAATAAAGATAATCTCTAATAATATGATTTTTATCATATTTATACCAAGAAATAAGAATCCAGGAATAAGAATACCAAGAAAAATATACTTTAAAATTCAAGCCCCCTGTATAATTTTAAAATACACAACAGTTTCTCTTAGAAAATTTAATCCTCATTTTGTCTGATTAAGCAATAAAATATTTAACTTTATATCTAATCATTCTAATCATTAAAAAAAAAATCAATCTAAATCATTCAAAAAAAATAGGTAATAAGAAATATACAGGAATGAATAACATACACTTCTTTTGAGAAAAAAAAATTAACTTCAATGCATTTATTAATGCATGTATAAAATAAAGATTTGTCAAAAATTAAGGTGAAAGGCAGAACTTTAGTAACTTAACTTTATAAAATGACAGAACTATGCCTCAATTCCTACACGATTCATGTGTTTGCTGACACTCTTAACTATAAATTATATATATATATATATAATATAAATATTTTATACATACACCCATGTTTTGCAATTTTAAATATAAAACAAATTTTAAATAATTAAAAATGGAAAATTGAGACGATTGATATAATTACATTATTTAATGCCTAATTCGTAAAAAGGAAATGAAACAAGCAAAATAACTGCAAGTCAAATTAAATTTTAATTAAATCGTTAACACAGTATGTCAAGTTGCTACGACACAAAACGTACTAGGATACAAAACCATATTTACAAGCGAACCACACGTAACAAATAGAGTAACACAAGACAATCAATACAAAACACAGAACGAAATGCAAAAAAATATCTCAACTGATAATAAATAACGAAACTTAAAAATAATTAATAAGCAATTCGCATTCTTTATGGGGACCATCAATAGTTAAATACAATGAGGGTCTTATAGAAAAATCAAACCAAAACCCACCATTTTTTTGTAATTTCCCTCCGTCAGGTTTTTGCTTCCATCAGGAAGAGCCGGCACATCGCACTGTTGGTTACCCGTTTTTGTGTGCGACAACAATGGAACAGTTAGAGAGAAAACCGTTTTTCCACATGGTCCTCAGAGAGTGACAGATGTACTGGGAAACCCCATGTCAAGCAAGCAGGGAGGACTACTTTGCTCTCGTTTGCTCCTTCCTTCCTATGCTAGCAAGCAACTGCTGTTTCCGAACCTCCCCATCCTTTTTCTGCGCAAGTAACGATTGCGCGCAGGTGTTTTCTGCTGCTCCCCTTCCCACCCCCTCTATGACGCGCTAAAAGCGTAATGTTTTCTGTTTCTTCGCGATCGTTTTTATTCTGATGCCATTTTCTCAATGCCAAATTGGACTTCGAGGTTAATCCATGACCATTACAGCCTTGGATTTCTGTAATCACTGAAAGAAGTAATGAGATTATTATTGCTTTCATTTTGTTGTTGATTAAAATTGGTGCAGTGACTTCAGTGGAAAAAGCTCTGGAAGATTTACTTTCGATTTTGTTCCCGATCCTTTATTCGACGTTTTACAATTAATGACTCGTCTTTAAAAGAAGAAAAAATAATAAGAGAGATTGATTAGTTCATTTTAAGCCTCTTGATCCAAATCTTATTTCCTGAGATGATTACCTCAGAAAATAAATACAGGGTTTCGACAGTATTTAAAGAAAGATCTAGAGAATATTGGATATCTTTCTGGACATCTTTTAAGCCTCAGTATATTTTCCAAATTCACATTTTCTCAATATTTAAAACCTGTAGTCTACATTGTAGTGAATATAAAAGAATAAATATTTGAAAAAAAAAAACCATTGAAGAAAAATTACACAATGTGAACTAAACAAATACCTACTGATACATTTCATGTTCTCTTCTATCGTAAAAGAGAAATTCAGAATTTTTTTTTTTTTTTTAATAAAAAATGTTCCTACATAAATTTTATATTTGCCTGTAGAAATATTAAATTTATCTATTTTAATCAACAAAATTTATTCCTACATGCAATGAGTTTCTTTTTTCGTCTCCTATATTATAAAGTAAAATGAATTGATTCATTAAATTGAAAAACTGCATATTTATTAAGCACCTTTAAATTCTATCTCTAAGGATCCATTTGATCAACCTATACGAATATTAGTGAACACAAGTTTACATAAATAAAAAAAAAATTAAAATTTGGGATCCGGTTCTTATATATTTGGCGAATACAGCCTTAGTGTTTCTTTTTTACTTCAATAAAAAGAGATAAACAATAATAAATAAACAAAACATTTTGTATTGTAATGAACAGCATAAAATAAAAATACATTCAAATGAATCAAGCGCTATTGAAATATTACTTCTTAAATAATTTTCTCAACATATCTTTTTCGGAAATATTAAATTAATGTTTTCCGGTGAAGCTAAATAGTTTGCATTTAGATCAGGGGGTGGCAACCTGTGACACATGTGGCACGTGATCACTGGCGTAGCTAGCTATCAGGGGGCCCTGTATTAAAATTTCTTCGGTGCCCTTTTTTAGATTGGGAGCCCTGTTAGTGGGACTGTAATCACACTTGTTGGGGGCCCCGTATCATTGATACGGTGGTAGCTACGCCCCTGCACGCGATGCAATTCTTAGTGGCACTCTGCATTACTCTATAAATTTGTCAATTTTTAAGTGGATGAAAGTTGATAAATTTGGAATGAATCTTATTTGACAAATATTTTCAAAATTGTGGACATTTACGGGATTACGAAAAAATCTGAACGATAACTGTAAAAATAAAATTTACAGCTATTTTCTAAATTATTGAATGTCATTGTTGGCGAGATTTAATTGTTTGAAGAGAAAAAATTGTATGTACTCTGCTTTCCGCGCTTTTAGCTCTCTACATGTCTAACAATAAGAAAAAATCTTGATTCGTGTGAAAAATATTTCGAGTCCGCAAAGAAATTGTTTAGCAACTAAATGCTCAGAATCGTGTTAAATTGAAAGTCACACATTATACCCCTGATTTTATGATATGAAAGGACAGCTCTAGACTCGCATTAAACTTTTTATTTAAATATAATGAAGGGAAATACTCATATTTTATGTTGTCTATTTCTTATTTTATTAAATGTGTTTAAAAAGACTTAATATATGTACAATTTTATTTTTATTTTTGTAGAACTGATCGTTATATTTTATATTCTGTTTATTTTTATGATAAGTAATATCTTTAAATGATGCAGAATTAATATGTAATAAAACTGTAAATCTATATTTTTTACCTCTATTTCCTAACTCTTCATGCATTATTACTGGAATCGAACTGTTTCAAAAATGTCCTACAGTGTGGCACGCTGAATCATATTGGTAGATTGGCTTAGCACGCTACAGCTCAAAGGTTGCCGACCCTTGATTTAGAATGTAGCAAAGCAACTAAATTTCATATTAAGTGTTAATTGAATTATAAAGTGTTAACATTAATGAATGTTAAATTAAAAACACGTGAATAGCAAAAGCGTATAAATGGATGATATTTATGATATTTAGTGTCACTTAGATTAGAAAATGTATATAAAATTGTTTTAAGAATAGTATTACAATAAAAAATTATTTAAGTACAATATTTTGACAAAAAATGAACATAGAATGACCCATTTTCAAAATATTCTCCTTTTGCGAAAAATGCTTCTATTACAATAATATTTTGCCTGTATATAGCTCAGACCTCTGTACAGAGGCTCAACTAGAATTTTTTAAATTTATAACTTAGAAGTGGGTTTATCCATGCTTTACTACAACAGAGGGGAGAAATTTTAAGAAAAAAAACGGTGATAATTATTTCAGTTGGTTGTAACTCTGAAAATAATTTGGATTTTTCAAAAATTATAGTTGAGCCTCTGTACAGAAGTCTGAGCTATATACAGGCAAAATATTATTGTAATAAAAGCATTTTTCACAAAAGGAGAACATTTTGAAAAAGGGTTATTCTAAGTTAATTTTTTGCCGAAATATTGCATTTAAATAATTTTTTTTCTCAAAATGTCCTTAAAACAATTTTATATATGTATTCTAATCTAAGTGACACTAAATATCATGAAAATTATCCATTTATGCGCTTTTTTTTTTAAATCACGGTTCCGAACGTAGTCGGATACCTTAAATTAATGAATAATTAAATTTGCACTTCGATTGAATAATTATGTATTATTTTATAAAAAATCTTAAAATTTTATACTTAAACTATACATTAACTGAAGTTCTGCAGAAGAAAAATACCAAAGTGTATTAGTAAATAAATAGAAAATTTACCAAATTTTCACGAAAGTATTCATTCATCTTGTATTACACCTCTTCTCAATATTCCTTTTTCTAATTTCAAGCTTTCATTAAAAATCTGCATCTTTAAAATTTAGACTATAAAGTATCTCATTAGCACACAATTTATTTTATTATTTTAGAAAGTACGGTTACTTAAATGTTTCTAACTCTATTTTGTGGAACTAAAAATAGAACTTGCAAAGAATACTTAATAATCTTGAAAAAGAATACTCTCTTTGGTTTTATATCGCACATAATTCTAAATAATTACTATAAAGGTCACTCTTGGAATTTTATCATAAAAAATTACTTTAAAATCTCTAAAAATATGTCACCATCTTAAAAAAAATAATTTATTAAAAAATGGGTAAATTGGTCATTTTCGAGATTTGCCTTTTATTGAAGGAGTAGTCCATAAGTAACCGGATGTATCTAGGTAAATATTTAGTTTTCGAAAAACTGCAAATGAGTCATCGAGTCAACGTCACGTCGAAAAATGGCAAAGTAATAGTAGGCAAAAGTATCGCAGTAAAATCTTAGTACATTTTTAAGCAGGTTTTAGGGAATCCTATTACATTTTTTGACTGGAATTGTCAATTTATTTTCTGCGTTGTCTGTCAGATTGTTATCTGGGATAAGAAATAACAAAAATACAACAGTAAATTTTTAAATAATTATTTGTTATTTAACAGAGTAAAGATTAAGAAAAGAGTATAAAGTTGGCCATAAATGTTCCTTTGTTTTATTTGACTCTTCACAAAGTACTAAGGGGCAGCAGGAATAATTCTAATTTAGTTCACACCGTTGGTGATAGAGGGGGGGGGGAAGTAGTGTCCAATTGAGTCAACAGCTCGTGGATCCAATATGTCGAAAATAATTTACCGCGTTAGCAATAAATAAAGGCTTGCACTGAAATAGAATCCAACCATGACAGCAAGAAAAACTGAGAATAAGTATTGACATGTTTTTAGTAAATTTTTAATATAGGATATTTCTATCTCTTACCAAAAGACACACACACATATATAAAGACAACTAAAAGTAGCTTTGCTAAATTTTTATTGCAAAACACTGCAAAAATGATAATATATTTGCAAAAACAAGATGAAAAGTAAATTTAAATTGGCTGAAGTGTAGTATAGGAGGGTCGCATTGGATTTGGAGATTTTTATTTAAATGTCATGGTGAGATAACGAATTCATTCTTAAATAAATAATAAATAATTCCGAATAAAGTACTTTGGCATCCGCTTTTAGTCGCAAAAAAAAAGGGACTGCGCCAAGTGGCCCCCTATACTATACTATAACTATTTAAATTTGTAAATTGTACCACAGCTATGTCTGCTTTTAACAGAAATGAACTCAATTTTTAAAATTTGTTCTTAAGCAATTTTTTAATAAGATCGATTTCAGCCTCCAAGGATTTACACGTTATATATATGTGAAAATAAGAAAATACCAAACATACACCATTTCGATAAAATTTTGAAAAAATGTCGAGTGACACATTTATATAGCGACTAAAGCAATAGCTCCTGTAGTGGTTAGCTAATAAAACATGTAATGGTTAAGATTGGGTTAATAGCATAGATATCCAGTACCACAACATATCAAAATTACTTAACTAATTTATGTAGTTCACTAACTTTACTCACACACACACATCAATACTAAGTAATATTCACATACCCCATTTAAAAATTCTTGAATAGTCTCAAAGCGTCTTCTTTTCCATATCATTTTTGAAGAAAATGGCGATGGTAATAACTGACCGGATGATGGCGTAAATTATGTAAGTGTGTAGTGAGAAATACGGAAATGTCAGTCCGGAAACAACGGCTGTAGTGCTTCATGAAGTGATAGGCGTTTCTGAAGAAATCTCAATCCAAATAAAACTTCTTAAGAGTTTCGAAGAGTCAGGTGTTTTAAGAGCGATAATACTATATTATCGAACAGCCGATTGGTTTCATTTTGAAGTAAAGACAGATAAGGCACGCTTTGGCTGAAAAAGAGTTGACTCACTCTGAATACAAAATCGAGTTCGTAAACAATTGAAAAACAAATCACGGATGAAGGTCATGCAAAGTTGAATTGCGTTTCTCGTTCATTTAAATTTCACTTTTAAATTGTTTGACAAGGTATACAGAGTTTAAGATGTCACACAAATACATTTTTTCCTACTTCTTCGATAGTGAATGTAAAAAAAAAATGTTTCAATTGACGAAAGTATCGTTCATTCCAACAGTCAGAAAACAACTAAGAAAACGTCTCAACTACTTCTAGCTTTGAAAGGAAGTAAGACAAAATGTCACACGCACACGTTGCAATCTGTGTGTATCGAATTCTTTTAATTTAAATTTAATCTAAACAAGTAGCTATTTTACAAGAGTCATGCTCTTTGCTTCACTTGTTAGATCAATTTCAAAAGAATGAATTTAAAATAATGAAAAAAATAAGGAAAAATGTATTTTGGTTCGAAAAATTAACATGAAAGAATGAATAAAAAGGCTAAATATTACATTCAAGATATAAAGGTTAACAAATATTAAGAATAATTTTTTATTATCTTTTAACTAAGAACAAAAATGTGTGTTATCGGAAATCGAGCTTCTTACTGGAAACAAAAAAAAAAGAAAAATAACAATGTTCAGAAAACATTTTAAATTAAACTTAAAAGCATCAAGCTCTTTAAAAATCTTTGTTGCGCTCTTAAAACTAAATACATAAACATGGAGATATTTTTTTTCCCTAAAAATTTGGGGGAATGTTTGAGACCTGTTCACTATTTTCCTAACAAAGTATTTTTATTTGTTTCATTTTGCGTTTAGTTTTAATAATTCCATAGGATTCTCAAAAAATTCCTATGCTGTACTCCAAATGATTCTATATCTTTTTAATTCTTTTTCTTTTCATCGTATTCTTTATTTTATTTTATTTATTTATTTATTTATTTTTATAAAATTCGATTTTTTTTTTCAATGATAGTTTAAACTGTAAATCATTTCTCCCAAAAGTTAGCTTTTTTTTAATGAGACAGAAGAAATTGTTTTCAGTCTTTTTTTTTTTTTTTTTTTGTTAAATTATTCCAGAAATATACAAAAATGTTGCAACATTTTTTGAAAGGATATCAAATGCCTTTTCCGAAGGAGTCATGCGAATAAATTATTCCATTTTCGTAACGTATTACAAAATTGTCTCACTGCTTAAAAAACGTTGTGTAACGTAAAGATTGTTGTTTCTGAAGAATCGGCAATTTTAGGAAAGAACTGGTATAGATATCTTCAGGGCCGGCTCTAGCATTTTTGCCGCCCCGGACAAAAATGGAAAATGCCGCCCCTCTCTGGGCAAAGCAAAAAATTAGAGTTTAAAAAGATAAATTGTTCCCATAGATACACACCTATATATATATATATATATTATTTCAAGTCAAATGCAAAATAATTTGAAATTAAGGGCATAATTACCTGTTATTAATTCAAACGAGTAAAATGTATGAGAAGGAATCGCTCATTTTAGCATGCTAATTTCTTCTAGAAAGAGTCTACTGATGGTGGGGATCACAAACGTTTATTTTACCTTATAGTAACAACACTCAAGACTAAAATAAAACATCTCCTGTGACTCTCTATCTACAAAAAAATTCTTATTGCTCCTGTCCCCTTTTGGATAGCTAATATCGGATGTCGTATGGGGAAAAGAAATGTCTGTAATGACCCCACTCTGGAATGGAAAGAAAGTTACTAGTGAAAGATGTTCACACACACAACTTACCAAATTTCACGTTTGATTATATAATCCCGCATCGAGCTCTTAAGTTTCAACATAAGGAAGTAAGATAAGCAAATGAAATACCAAATTCACGCCCAATATTATTTCAGAAAATACATCAAACTTTTTGTAACAATATATATATATATATATTTCAAATTCAATCCAAATGCCGCCCTTAGAATTTGCCGCCCCTGACATCTTTTGTACAGGGATAGAAAGAAAACCACGAAGATGTTGAAAAAAGGTATTGTAGAGAGTTAACAATCTAATTATATAAAGTAGATTTTATCTCAATAAATATTGAAAAGTTAGTGTGAATTCAAGCATCATGTGTATAGTTCACATACATCGTAAGTATAGTTTTGACCGAAACGAGTCATTGCAAGAACAGCGTTTTTCAAATTATTCGAAAAAGAACAAAGAGTAATAGACTTAATTATCATATTAAAAGAAAATGTACTGTTATTTTACTTTTAAAAAAAATTACGAGTCTTTTTTTAATGGGCTACATATTAGCAGCTAAGCCTTTACAGACAAGGCAAGTCCTCAAATGTGAGAGCTATTTCAGTGGTGGCACCATCTAATGGTGGTTTCCACAATTTGGACGCTTGAATTAAAATTTACGATAGTAGAATAATCTCACCAAAACGACGAAAAATAAAATCCTTTATAAAATCAAAAATAAGTAAAAGAATAAATTCGTATTTGTGCTATTCTTCTCTATAGATAATCAGAATAATTAATGTTGTTACAAAAGCCACCTGATCGGCAAAGGCCAGATGAAGGCCCACGAAATTCATCATGGTAAAGGGCTAAGTGACGCCTATCGTTAACAGCAGCTTTGAGCACCATACATATGACAGAACGATTTAGCTCGGTTTCACCCCAGTTTTGAGGGAGAATACCCTGGTGGGTGGTCAGGGGCCTCCCACCTCTCTTCCTTTTCCAACAACCTCTCGAGAGGACTTGCAGCTCGACGGCTATTTAAAGTACCCCCATGCCGCGAAGGCATAATACATTAACAAACATCCATGTCTTTCCTGGGATTCAAACCCAGGCCCAATGGCACAGAGTCGCTAACCACTATACCGGATGGACGACTGAGAATAATTAATGAAACAGTTATAGATTTATGACTTTAATAAATTATATATTCTGAGGAACCTTTTCAAAACATAAGCAAATGACTTTTTTATTGCAATGACTGTTTTGATATCAGAATTTGGACTTCCCTCGTCGGCGTAATGGAGAATATTGGGCCTCCCAAGAAAATCAGATTTTTGGCCCAAACAGGATATTACAAAAGGCGTCAATCAGGTTTTGGGCCCCCGGGAATCCGGCCCCCCCCACCTTGCGATGCTGGGGTGTACGTTACGCCACTGCCCCTCGTCTATAATGTTTCGCATCGACTAACAAAAAATAAGTAATAAAAATTACAGATGCAAAATAAAAAAGTGCATCCGCAAACAGAAAAAGAATTGATTTGTACTTAGTAAAATGTTTTCTGTTCTTTTTTTTTTATTTATTTATTTTTGAATCGTAAAACACATTTCAAAAGTTTTCAATTTATCTTTTTTTTTATTCTTTCCTTTATTTTTACTTTTCTTTTCTTTTTTACTAAGCGCAGATCTGTTAGAATTTTTCACTTTTTCAACAGAAAAAAAAAATCAGACGATACGTCATTCTTTCACGCTAAATAAATATGCGTCATCTAATAGCCTCGAACTCGTTTAAAAAAAAAAAGAAGAAGATTGCTAAATTACGATCCTCATTTCATAAATTTTGAATATCCTGAAGTACTATAAAGATAAATTAAGTTCAACAAAGTATCGTTTATCATATTTATAAAGAGTTCCTTGTCAGTAAAAGAAATTATATAGTCATGCTTGGTAAAAGACGATCGTTAAAAAGTTCTCGAGGGTAAATATCAGACTAAAAAGAACTCTGACAGTATAACCAGCAAACAATATAAAGAAGATTTTTGAATTATTTTTAGAAAATTAATCCGAAAATTGTTAAAAATGTCAAGTTAGGTATTCTCGAAATTTATGTATCTCTATCAAGAATTGTACAAACAGATCTTTTTTTCCCTCGTAAAAAAAAAGGAATTCTAGGAATTATTAAGACTGGTTATAATTATTAGTTGTCTATAAATCAGTCGGATTATTTTAAAACTATATTGCATTTTAATGAGAAAAATATAATTAATCATCACAACCGAGTCTCTGTTTAAAAAATACTTAATACTTATTTGCATGTTATTTAAAACTTTATAGGATTTTTCTTCACTGAAAATATTACAGAAAGGTTTCGAGAAAGTAACTTTTTAATTGAAAGTACTCGAATTTTCTGTAATTCTCAAAATATTAGTTTTTGTATGTGCTCGTACCTGCATCGCTGCTTGTAAATGTAGTTATACAATATATATATATATATATATATATATATAACCTATGTTATTTTTCTACTTAACTCTTTATCTACCGACGGTATATAAGTACCACTCACTTTAAAATTACATAGAATAACCACTTTTACGAATACTTTGACGATATTTAGCAGAAATATTCTTTTAAAGTCCACTCTTCGAAGATATATAACAGCACGGGGTTCTATGATGAGTATTTTAGCGCGGAGGGTGAATAGTTTTATAGAGAAATTATGTTTTCAGCGGATTGCGAAGTTTGTCATTTTCGTTCCGAAAGAATAGTTTATGTCAAAAGTTAAGTGTCTTACGTTTTTTGTATATTAATGAAGTCTTCAGAAAACGATTTGACTATTTATTTTAAATGAACAATGTGTATAATTAGTTTTACAGTTAAATATCTTTAATTAATTAATTAGCTCTAACTAATCAAATTTTCCAAAGTTCAGTATTTTATTTATGTATGTTCCTTAATTTTCAATGTAGTGATTCAAAAAAAAAATATATTGCATGAAAAAAACTGCAGTGAATCATAATGTGGTAGATAAAGGGTTAAAGAGTCATATAAAGTACAGTATAAAATATTTGAGTAACAAATGCATAAATTACAGTTTAAAAAAACTAAAAAACATCCTTTATCGAACTAAATTGTAACTTAATCTTTTAGTCGCCAAACCTGGAATTAAACGCCAAATCTGGAAATGGGATCTGAAATTAGTCGCCAAATGCGGGATAGGATCTGAAAATGGGAAATCGTTACTCCTGATGATCCTGATCAGGACAATGGAACAAAATAATTAAATTATTGTATTGACATCGGTCCAGGACAAGTGAGCAAAATTTCGAATTAATCTGACCTTCTAAAGAGGTGTGAAAATTGAATTCAAAAAGATTCCGCTACATACAAGTGAAACTTACTATAGGGTGTTAAAAAGAATTTCAATTTTAGATTCGATAATTTTTACTAGTTTTAAATAAATACTTATCTGGGTTAATTTGACCCGTTATGTAGCAAACGCAAGGGCAGTATATTTTGTATACATCGTATATTTCAGCGTATTACGCGTACCTACACTTTTCAAACTGCAATTTTTCAGTTTTAGGTATATTCTCTGCATTGATCGCGCATTTTTTTTAAAGAGAAACTTGTAATGTACATGTGCGAATACTCTTATATTTTGAAGTACAGATATAATGTGTGAGTGGATAACAAAAGAGCATGGTATGAAATTAAACCCGACAAAATTAAAAAGTCATTTAAAAATGCAGCATATCTAACAATCTAGATGGATATCTATATTTATTTATGAATCAGAGTAACAGTAATGAGATGAAGATGAAACAGAATTCTCTCGATGATGTGCTTGAAGATATAATGGAAGACAAATATATGACGAATTTTCCGTGTTATTCAATTATGAAAGTTCATAAAATATGTCGTTTTTTAAATAAACAGTATATAGATCTGTTTTTTTTTTTTTTTTTTATATATTAATCCTTTCTTTATTTTTAAAGCTATCCTTTTTATATTTGGCGTATAACAAGCACCCGTAATTTCGATCTTATTTTTTGTAGGCGTTATACCCCGGAATATATGGTATATAAATGGAAGAATTATGCTAAGTGAGAGTGAAGGCGTTCTATTTCTTATACAATTCGCTGAGCTACCACAAAATTTCGAGATATAAAATGTTTTCGAGCAGCGAATATTTCAATGAAAGTTAAAACAAAATACAGTCACACCTACGTTTTACGACCTTTTTCCTTGAACCAAGAATATAGCGCGAAATGCATTTTCTTTTTAACGAGCTTTCTCTCTTGTGATTCAATTTTTTTTTTCCTTCCTATTTTTAAAATGTTGCTGGACATTTCAAATTATTCTCTCTTTTAACACATTTTATGGTGATCAATGACGTTCAACTGGTTTTACCAGGTGACTAACTCCCCGATAGCAATAAAACTGACGTAATTTTTTGAACAAAAAAACTCAAACAAAATTAACAAATTTAATCAATTATTAAATTTAAGGAGGCATGTGGGGTAATGTATGCTTAAAATTACTGGTTATAAGAAAATGAATGTTTAAAACTACTTGTAGGTTTTAAAAATTAGAAAAAATGTCATTAAAAAATTCATTAATTTTAATATAAAATAAGTTTTTAAAGTTGAAAATACAGTGTATTCCTGGGTATTGTTTTTATAGCTTACCTTACAGATTTCTTTTTGATTGGTAAAATATATAAAATAGATATTAATTTACAAAAAATGGTGTGAATCAGTGCTACACAAAAGGGTCTTCAAGTCCTGACCCCCCCAAAGCCCTTGATTTTTTTTCCGAATGATTATAATCCTATGTATATGATACGTAAAATTTAATTAACTATTTATTATTAATAATTAATTTTATTAATGAATGCTAATTAATTAATCAATAATTAATTTTTTTTTCCTTTTTTTTTAGTTCCCGAAATTTGACAAAATCAAAGGAATACGTTGGACAGCGTATTGGAGCCTGATATGAGAATAATTACTTTTTTTTATAATATATAGTGTTTATGAATTTAAAAAATTTGTTTTATGCCCTTTATAAAACAAATTGAAAGATGAATCTCTATTTAACGAATTTTCCACATAACGAACTTTTTTTCAGGATTTAGCGACTTCGTAAACTAACGATCCGGTTGGCAACATAAAAGAATAAGATAATTTTGCGCATATGTGTAACCAAAAAAGCTTACAAAACCATTAAAATGTGCCACACAAACCTAAACTCAGGTCAAATATTCAGTAGCGAATCAGAAGGTCATATTCGCTTTCAGAAACCACGAGTTAATGCTCTCACTTTTAATAGTTCTCCTACGTGCACTTTAATCTCGAGAAATACATAAAACACAATGAATCGACTTCATAAAGCACACAGTTGTCTGCTAATATGTAAAATAGAAACCTTTTCTCCGTTAGGACCTGTTTATTAAAAACACAAATTGGCCGTTACGCTAAACCAGAAAGTTCTCTATTTTTGCTGCTTCTTTTGAAAAGGAATTCGTTAACCTTTTTTTTTTACTTGTGACTTGCATTGAAGTATCAAATCGAATATGGGACTCATTAGATGATTTGTAAACGCTATGTAGTTTTCATCTCCGCTCATAAGAGCTGCGTCGCCTCAATAAACTGAAATAAATGAACGATTTTTACTTTTGCTTGTTGTAATTGCAAAGGATAATCAAATCCCTATTGTCTGAGACGATACATGTGTGACGTGAACCAAAGAATCCGATTTTGAATCCTGTTGAAAAGGTGCAAATGATTTTGGTAATTTACCGGGAAAAAACCAATCCAACGAGAACGGTGACGTATTGATATTTCTGCCTCGTACCTCATTAAGAAAACAAATAAATATTTCTAGAGAGAGATAGTTAAAAACTGGTTGTATTTAACGCAATACTCATGTTTCGACAGTTTTAAATCAAACCCCGCTGCTGGTTCAAATCCCGGAAGCTTCTTGAGAGGTTAGGTGGGAGAGAGAATAGGTCTTCTGGTCTAGAAAGGAGATCCCATTGTGAAATAAAACCGTACCTAGGATCCACGTGAGGGCCAGTCCTTTCTTATCTACTAAGCTATCAACAAAATGTTCATTATAGGATATCTTTGAGTAGCAGTTTTAAGGTACGGAAGAAAGTTTCGCAAGAAATCAACCCTAGCAACTGCAATTCTGTAATGCACTTGTTTGCGGAATAGAGGTCGTTTTACGATCAAAATACTTATTGTGTTAAGACTAAAACTATATATAAGGTCTCTATGTATGAACCGTTTTCTTTGAAAGTGGTGTAAGCCCATTTTTAATGAAAAGATAGTTAATGATAACATTGAATGTAATCTGCTATAAGCTTTTTTATCTCTATATAAACACTTCCTAAAAAAAAATCCTTCAAAATTTTCATCATTTTGCCAGTGTAAATTTACGTAGTTCATGAAATTACAAATGTAATTACTTTGGAAGTGGTATAAGTTCTCTTTCCGCAAAGACAATATTTAGTTTAAAAATTTATTATACTACATAATTTCCTTACTTCATTTTTATATGAGTGGCAACACTGTAAATGACTAAAAAATTCATTCTTTCACTTGAATTTTGGTGAATAATGACAAAAAATTAAAAATGAAACAAAAGTTGTAATTAATATAATTTGAAGAAATATTGAGATAAAGACTTTTTACTTACTTTTTTTTTAATATTTAATAAAAATTACATAAAAAAATGGTTTGATTCAATTGAAATTCCATATTTAAGATTTCATCAATCATAATAAACTCGACGACCCCGGTCCAAGTCGGTGGATTTTCATGATGCAGAAAATCGACAGCATCCATGTCGTATGATTATATGGCATGTAAAGTGTCTGTTTGACTTGGGGGTGCTCTAGGCAAAATTAAATTCTAGTACAGGTTCGCATTGTCAGAGCTCAGGTGCCTCTCTCTAGGGAGAAAACTGGGCGTCAAAATTACCTGCAGCGATTGGTATCCGCTTATATGGTGCCGCACTAAAAAGATATACCAGCTTTCGGGGATGTACTTGGTCTACAATGGAAAAACTCCAATCAACAGCCCATTAGAAATAAAATAAAAATATTTTATCAATGTATTAGTTTCGTATTTTATTGACTTTGAAAGTGGTCTAAGTGCATTTGAGATCATCAAAAGTATAAATTTCTTTTAACTAATACTTTAAAAACGATCACGTTATGAAATTAAAGCAATTTAGTACTCAAAAATCCTAAAATAGGCATATTAATATATACCAATATTTTTCAAACCATTCAAATGCAAACCCTTAAATATCTTCATATAATATAAAAAACCACTTTCAATGAAAACGGCTCGTATAAAGAAGAAAAGCGACTCACTCACTCACTCATCACAAGATCTCCAGCAGTATTAGACCTACTGACTTGAAATTTGGTAGGTATGTTCCTTTCATAGAGATTCACTAAGAAAGGGTTCTGTGAAAATACACTTTCAAAAGGGGTTACGGGTCATACTGATGAAAGAAATTCCGTTTTTGAGCAAAAGGACTTAAACTTGAAATTCGGCAAGCATGTTTATTGTGTTGAGTAGAGATCCCCCTAAAATGGGTTTTGCAGAAATCCACTATGGAAAAGGAGGGTCACGGGAGCGTAAAATATATATTGCAACTTTAATTTCAGAAATTCAAATCCTGTCTTTTTTAAATCAAGAAGTGAAGATTTTAAAAATGTTTTTCAATACATACAAATGCTTAATGTTAGGACTTGGGTATCAATAATTTATATATATAAACAGTATATATTGATACTGAACTGAACTCAGTGGTACAAGAACCCATGAGAGCCAAAGCCTACTGTACCTATCTCAGTATACGTGACCTTAGGCGCTGGGGTGCATGTGAAGATGCTTCGGTCAAGTGGTCAGTCTGACGCGAAACTCCCAGTGTTCAGTTCCTAAACAAGCTTGGTGTTCATTTATCAATCCACTGAAGGGATGAAAGGCTGAGTCGACGTTGCCCAGCCCGGGATTTGAACCACGGACCTGGGGCGTGGAAGCGGGATGTACAACCACTTATCCACTGAGCTTCATATATTCACACAACATCACGAAATATGCAACGAAGCGGGTGGGTAACGGCTAATAAATATTTTCATACATTGTAATGGATTCTTTTTGAGAAGTATAATATACTACTTTTCATTTTTAGTAGTGTAGATACATTATAGATAGGATCGGGATTCATCAGATCATGTTATAAATTTTATAGTTCTATAACAAAGAGCTCAGTATTATTGCTTGTAATAAAAGAAAGCCTTTTAGGGACGCATCAGTGGCGTAACGGAGAATGTTAGGGCCCCCTGCAAAGTCAGGTTTTGCCTTTAATATTTTATAAATTTGTTAAATACGTACTTGGCGTCGGTCAGACTTTGGGGCCCCTAGAATTCTACTCCCCCCTCCGCGATGATGGGGTTGCGAGGGTGTACGTTACACCAGTAGACAACATAATTATACCCAGATACTTTAAATTAAGAAGCCATTTTACCTGTCTTCATACGGTACTCCAGTGGCGTACACAAGAAAGGTTGGAGGTTCAATCCCCCATAGATCAATATATTTTTAATTTTTACTACAGAGATTACCCCTCCGCACTTTCATCTACAAATTATTTAGAATATAACTCCTTTACCCCTTCTTTAAGAGGGTTCAGTGTACACCACTGCAGTATCCTGTGAAAATTTAATAATGAACTTATCAAACGATCCCATTTGTCGAACTTGACTTCTATCCAATTCAGCTCGTTAATTGTTTTATTAGGTATTACACTGACCATTAATTTGATAATTGGCGACCAATTGGCGAGATAATTTACAGAAAACCAAAAGATAATTTCATAGCATCAGAGGCATAATTTTTTTTATTGTTATTTTTTCCCCAATGCCAGACTAAAAAACGCCAAGAACTAGAACTATGCGCTTTTACTTTTGCTCGTCTCTCGTATTATTAGACTTTAATTGTGATCGTTTTTGTTCTTTGTAGTTCATATTTGTAATATGTCTCAAGCAAAAAATTTCTTTTTCATGAAGGAAGATTTTTTTCACAAAGTAATTTTTGCTTTTATACGAAAAAAGAAATAATAATAATATTTATTCGAATGTTTTTTATTTTTATTTATTTATTTATTTCGCTCTTCTTTCTGAGTTGTTGTTTGGATATCTTATCAAAATACTTTCGAAAAAGGATTATTTCAATTCGTTTTTAGATAGTGTTTCATTTAAAATTTGCATTTTAAAAGATTTATTGTTCTAATATTTTAAAAACAGTTTTGTATATGTATATTTTAATTAGTATAACACTAAATATAAAAAAAATGTTCACATTTATATAGTTTTTCAAAATCACGTTTCCGAAAGCGGTCGAATATCTTATAATGTTTTGCTTATAAAATATTTGTACTACATTTAATTTAGACAAGCGAATAGTTAGTTCCTCGTAAGGTTTTTTCACTTATGTCTAGAAATTAATGTACATATATACAAATATATATATATGTGTTTGTTGGGTGTGTGTGTATGTGTGTGTTGTGTGTGTGTGTGTGCGTGTGTGTTGTGTGTGTGTGTGTGTGTGTGTGTTGTGTGTGTGTGTGCGTGTGTGTATTACCGTTAAAGCAGCGTTTTCAAACTGTGGGGCGCGCCCCCTAGGGACGTGATAACCCTACTAGGGGGCGCGAGCATATTGAAAATTCGAAAACAAAAGATTATTTAAGAAAATTATTATTTTATGGAAGAGTAAACAAACAAAATACATTCTGACAATAAAAAAAATAAATACACATTTACACAGATATAACTCTTATAAATGTATCAGTATATATTGCACAATATATTTTATAATTAATTTAACAATACTAAGTTGAGAACAAGTTTAATAATTACCAGTGACCCCATGGGATTGTCATGTAAAAAATTATATCAAAAAATTAACATTTGTCTTCATAATTTGTACGGTTTATAATAAATCCCTTAAAAAACTGCTGGTTGAAAGTTACACAAATCGCTCCCCAATGCTACCGTTTTCCACCTAGGCAAACTTATATTTTTATTAAAGGGGGGGGAAAAAAAAGGAATAAAAAAATAAAATTTGGAAATAAGACTTTTTTTGCAACACGTCAATCTATTTTATTCCCTTTCCCCAAAACTTTGGGGATATTACGGAAAAAGCGGGGTACACAAAAAGGGGATCGTATTTCCCGGAAAAAGACATAAAATAAAACGACCGGGGAAATTTATCGTTTTTTTTGGGGCGAGACGTTTATAAAACGTCGGGGCAATTGTGGGGTTTTTACGCCGCAGGCAAGCGTAAAAGATAGGTTTTTAAAACCCAAACATTGTTGTTGGGTTTTTCAGGGGGGAAGGGGGTGTGAAAAAGGGGTTTTAAATTTTGGGGAGCAAAAAAAGTAAAATTTTAAAGAAGCCCCGCTTTAAAAGGGGGTAAAATTTAGTTTTTCATAAATAACTATAAAATTATTTCATGAAACAACTAGACAAGTCAGTTAAAGATATAATCAGAGGCGCACAAAAAGGGGGCCCCGGGGGTCCCCCCCGCCCTTGTTTTTCCCCGATTGGTTATAATTTTTAAGTATAAATAAAATTTTAATTAAATTTTTTGTTATTAATGAAATTTTATTAAAACCTAATTTTTTAAATTTAAAAAATGTTTTCTTTTTTCCTAAAAATCGACAAAATCAAAAAATACGATACAAGAAGGGGTGAACTTTAAACCCCGGATAAAAAAATTTCCCCTTGGCCCCACGGCATATAAACGATGAAAATTTCATCCCCACCTCAATTCCCCAAGGGAAATAATTTAATTTTGGTTAGACCTTTGGGTGAAAAATAAACAATTTCAAAGTTTTTCCCAAATTTTTTTTTAATTTTGTTATAAAAAACAAAAAATTTTAAAAAAACTTTTTACCCTTTTTTGCGAATAAAATAATTAAATAAATAAAAGGGGAAAAACAGATGATATAATTTATTATTTAAATTTTTAGTTAAAACAGAAAGGGGAAAAAAAAAAAATTTTTGGGAAAAAAATAGATTATATTTAAATATTATCAACCCAAAAAACATCTGGGAAGAAAAGCTGCTTCTTCAAAAACACCGGGAAACTTTTAAAAAAAATAAGAAAAAATTTTTTTTTAAATTTTTTTGAAAACTTTTTTTTTACTTCTTTATTTTTTTAAAAAAGGATTTCCGTGGGTGACACGTTACGCTTATTTTTGAAAAAAGCCCCTTTTTTCCATTACACATTTTTTTTTTTCGCAAACATTTTAACCCCGTCCAGTAGGGGCAACCTTTTAACCCGGGTTTCAAAAGTTTAAAACGGTTTAATATTTGAACTTTTCAAAATTAACTCGCCGATACTAATGATATCCCAAAATTTCAAATGTTTTATTCAGCCATCACTTGTTCTTAACGGAAAAATTTTCCCCCAAAACAAATTGAAACCGGTTTAAAGAATTTTCGGGGGTTTTAACTTTAAGGAATTGTTTTTCCCCATAGAATACCCCTTTGAAACGGTTAATTAATTTTTTTATTTAAAAACCCCGTCAAGGATTTAGGAAAAGCCTAGTTTTTTATGAAACAAAATTTAATTTCTTTAATGGGAAAATTTTTTATATATATATATATAATAGGCCAATTCTCAATAACAAAAGATAACATCCAAAAAATAAATTTAAAAAAATAGGGCTTTGGGAAAATCCCCCACAAAAGGACAAAATACAATTAATAAAATATAAAATGGATGTTTGTTTTGGAAAATTTGATTTTGGGCCGGTTTTTATACAAAAATAATTTATATTTAAAAGGGGGGAACATGTTTTTGGGGAACCTTCCCCTTTTTTAAAAAACACTGACAAAAACCCCAAAAGGAAAAAAATGGATAGAAATATTTTAATCCATTTTTGTAATAAATTACCTAAATGCACTTACAAAAAGCCCGCGCTAAATTTTGAAAATGGGGAAAAAAGAATTTTGTTGCCAGATTTATACCCCCGGGCCTGGGAAAAAACAAAAAATCACAAAATTGGGAGAATTTTAAAAAGGGTTTTGGAAAATAAAAATTAATAATAGGCATAATAGTAACTATAATAACACCAGGAAAAAAGAAAAAAATAATATGTAATTTTTTAATCAATATTGGATTTATGGAAAATTTTAACAAAATATTTTTTTATGGGAATAAGTTTTTATCAATTTCATAATTTTTTAACCCCAACCATTTTTAATAAAAAAATTTTTTTTTTAATAAAAATTATTTTGGGGATTTCTGGTTTAAACAAATTTAGGGAAAATTTTTTAGTTATTTATAATGCTAATTTTTTTGGGCACAAAAAAATTTATTACGTTTTTAATTAATAACAAAAATTTCCCCGAAATTTAAACATGTACATTTCCTCCCAATGAGGAACTTTTTAAATATTGGGTTTTTCTAAATTTCATAAATATTTGGGAAAATTACATTTTCCCTAATTTTTACATGATGTCAAGAAAATTTCCTTTTATTGTTGTTTTTATTTTTTTCTGGTATTAAATTAAGATTTTTTTTGGATAAAAAATTTAAAGTTAGGATAAAAATTTGGGTTGTTTTCCAAAAAAGATTATATCATCTATATAACGGGGGTAAAAAATAATAATTTTGAATTATTAATGTAACTGCTTTCAAAATAATGTAAGTATAAATTGGCAAGAAAAAGTTGCTCCCAGGGAAAAACCCCTTTTGGGGAAAACCAATTTCCAATTTAAAAGTTACCTTTATAATATATAAAAGGGTTTTCTTTAAGACAAAAACCCAAGTAGTGAACCAAATTATCATAATTAACAAATTTAAAAAAATTGTCTTTATGAAAAATTTCAAGATATTAAAAAAATCATCAATATTAATAGAGTTAAAGAGACCCTTTAAAAAACAAAACTATAACGTTAAAAATTTTTCCTTTCATTTTTTTAAAAAAATTTTTTGTTTTTTTTAAGAAATTTTAAAATTTGATTAATTGCCAGACTTTCTGTTAAAAATTTTCCCGTTTTTGGTATTAAGGTTCATTTTTTAACGGTTTCCAAAAATTTTAATGGGCCCCTTTTTGAAATTTGGGGTAAAAATATATTTGGGAAATTTTTTTAAAATTTTTATTAATTTTAATATTTAACTTTTTTGAAAAAACCAAGATACGTTTTTTTATTTTCATCAGAAACAGAAGACCTTTAAAAAAAGCTGATTATTATCGGGAAATAATTGTTGATCAATAAATTATAATAGTAATTACATATGAAGGCAAAATTTCCTGGCTTTTATCAACATAAACTATAATAAATTTATTTTGTAAATTTTAATCTGACTTTTAATAAAAAAGATTTTTATTATTGTACCATAGTTATATTTATTGCTGCTTTGAAATTTTATCTTTGGAATTCTGTGAATGCCTCTATAGGCATACTATATTTAAAAACTATTTTTGATATAAAATGCTCAATATCATTATATAACTGATTTTTGATAACTCTATTATTTTTCGAAATCATAATCTAAAACCAGTACCTTATTCATAATGTTTCTAAGATTTGCCCTGAGATCACCAGTAACAACATGTTTTGTGATGTGATCAATGAAATCTTTAAATTCACTACATTTATATATTAAGTTATCTTGCTTTATAGGCACATTATAGTTAAAAATTGATCTACCTATATATATATATATATATTTTCCCTCTTTGATATTATCTTATTTTATAGTAGCAATAACACCCTCGTAATTCGTTCACATTCTATCTCGTTCATCTCAAACGCTTTCCAGTCAGTTTACCAAATCATCATTTATCCCCTTCTCGACGATATTGTTTATCCAGACACTCTTTTTTCTCTTACGTGAGGAAATAAAAATAGATTAAACAGAAAGGGTGCTGCGTGTTTTATCACGCGCTAAGCAAATAAATTCTTCGCGGAATAAATAGTAGAAGAAAATGAGATAAAAACAACCGAGAGCAGATTGCACGAAATCAGTCTTCGCGTGTTCACGACGAGTTGAGTTGCAGGTGACCTGGAAATCAACTCGATCGGATTTAGTCTTTTTTTTTTTTTTTTTTTTGTTGTTGTTTATTATTTTTTCCCCTCACTTCTCTTGGTCAACGGAGCAATGAACACGGAAGGAGGGGAAAAGAAAAGTTCGATTTAGTGAATAATGCAGGCATTTACCTTCGGCTGTCATACAAAACAAAACGAGTGGAGATGTAATTGCCCTGGACAAAGGTTTTCCCAAACGATTCATTTAGTTTTGTTGGTGCACATTACGCTAGGCAGGAATCTTTATTTATTTTTTTCTCCCCATTGACGGGAAGACACTAATTGAAATTCTGGAATATTTTTTTTTTTTTAATTCGCTATCATCAAGTTTTATCTATATATAAGTTTTTTATGATTAAAAAATCAACTACAGAAATTTTTTTGTTGTTTTAAATACATGTTACATAGTAGCCAAAAAAAAATGGAATGATTCAAACATATAATTATCGTAACCTATTTTATATAGTCGATAAGTCTAAAGTTTTGGAAGAAATATATTTAATTGATTTTACTATAAAGGAATTCTTCCACTTAAGAACTATTTTTAGTATTTTATGATGCTATATCACTCTCTTTATTTTTTTAAGTTATTGATATCTTTCTAGCATTAAGCTTTTGATTGTTTTTACTGAAAAACATTCTTTTTGCCCTCACAACTTGATTTGAAGAGGATAGAACTCGAATTTCTAAAACAGAGCACTCGCGTAACCCCCTACCTTGGAGTTGATTTCCGTAAAACCCGTTTATAGAGGATTACTACTCAACAAAAGAAACATGCCTGCCGAAAGTCAGATTTCTCTCTCTTTGTAGGTCTAATAGTTCAAAAATACTTTCCAATTTTTGTCATTATAACTCCCCCGGAACCCCTTTTGGCCCATTTCCGGTTTTTACCAGATCTCTATTCAACAAAAGTTTGCCAAATAATTGTTCTATATTTATCTCAATAAATTCAGCTTTGCCAAAAGTTATTTTCATCGATTAAACTCGAGTTTTTTTAAAAAAGAAGTAAAATTGTGAAAGCCATTTTTGTATCAAATAATTTCAAGAACTTTATAATTAACGTATTCAATGCACTCAAAAAAAAATCAATACGTGTCTCATTAGTAGCCTTTGACGTCTTTTCCTAAAATATCTTCACAATCACCTACTTCGCTATACAAGTACTCAAACTGTTAATTGATTCAATAGCTTTGAAAAACTTTGAATTCAGTTCGTTAGAAGTAACGAGCGATTGCAATTTGTTTTTGCAATTCCGATTTAACAAAATATCGCTAAAGTTTTTTTTTTTTTAAAGTAAAACAGAGAAGTCGAAATCAACTATCCGTTTTCGTTATTGAAGCAATTAAATCGATATTTGGGCAGAATCGAGGTTTTAATAGAAGACCTAAAAATTACTAAGAAAAAATGCAAAGTATTTAAGCACAGCATAGCTAATTTAATTCTTGATTATTATCAGTCAATGGATCATAGGTCCTTTTTCTAAGGCTAAGAATCGATTCTTAGATGGCCTTTACTTCTCACAAATTTTCAATATATTTTCACCTCAGAGGCCGCGGTAGCCTAGTGGTCAAGGTAACGGACTCGTGGCTGGCGTGTCATGAGTTCGAGCCTTGCGCCACTGAAGATCCACCGGGCAGGGAAGCGATGCACGTTAAATCTGTTGAGAGCTCAAACGTCCTCCCGTTGGTGTGGTAGTTAGGAGAGGGAGTGCCAGCTCAGGTGTCATCTACGTCACTTGACCATGGTTCAAAATTACGTGGTCTTTTGCCAAAAGCCCTCGTGTAGCTGAACAGTGCGACCTTAACATTCAATCAATCAATCAGAATTACGAGGTCCGTCGCCAAAAGCCTTCGTGTAGCTGAACAGTGCGACGTTAATATTCACTCACTCCCTCACGCCTGAATTAACATGGCTTTAGAGCTGTGAGAGTGATGGATATTTCTTTTTATATTTATCCATATATAGAGAGGAGAAAGGCGACTTATACTCATTCACACACACACACACACACATTCATCAAGAGACCTCCAGAACTATTAGACCTTACAGACTTGAAATTTCATAAGCATATTACTTCTTTTGAGTAAATATCGGCTAAGAACGGGTTTTGTGAAAGTTCACAGGGGGTTACAGAGGAATTATAGAGATAAAAATTCCCATTCCTTCTTTGAGCTATGAGAGTTACAGACTTGAAATTTGGCAGCTATGTCTCTTTTTGTTGAGCAGAGATCCACTAAGAATGGATTTTATGGAAACCGACTTCCAAGAAGGGTTGCAGAGAATTACAGGGTCATTTCAGATTTATTTTTTTTAAATCAGTTTTTCATCCATAAAGATATACAAGCTTGAAATTTAGCAAGCATGTTTATTTTGCAGAGTGGAGAAACACTAAGAACGAGTTTTACGGATATTGACTCCCAAAGGGTGTTACGAAGCCTTATAGATTTCCCATTTTTGAACTAATAGACCTCTAGACGAAATTTTTTAATCAAGGGTTTATTGTTGAGTAGAGATCGCCTAAGAATGGGTTTTGCAGACATTGACTCAAAAGGGGGCTACAGAGACGTTTCAGATTTAAAAAAATTCCCGTTTTTGAACTTTAATACTTAAGACAACAAATAGGGAAATATGTTCCTTTGACCGGAAGAACGGTTTTTTATGAAAAATCGACTCTCAAGGAGGGTGGGGTTGCAGGCTTTTAGGTATAAAAATTTCCTATTATTGAACCATAAACACAGATTTAAAATTGGGATGACGGACGGCTCACGCGCCTTTTCGTAACATAACCTCGGGTTCTTTACGGCCAAGAAGGCAAATTTTTTCCAACCAAATCCAAGAAGTGAAATGAAAGTATAGATGCAAATAAGATACCCTTTTAAAAAGGACAGAAGTTTTAGTAAGCGGAGGCAATTTTAAAAAATTTCTTTAGGAAAAGGTAGAAGTGAATTTGACGGTTTACCAAGGAATCACGGATATCAGACAATAAAAGGGGCATACTATTGGGGCCCAACAGCCCATCTGAAGGGGTTTGAACTTGCGTAGAATTTAACTAGGACAAATCATTTGATATAAGAAAAAATTTTTAGGTTGAGAATAGGCGGATAATATAATTATTTAGATAAGGATCCCAAAATTTCGCGAATTGTTTTAATTCGGGACGTGTTTTGGTTTATTCTCACTTAATATGTTTGTTCAATATATAATAATTTTAAATTTAAAATCTTTAAAAAAGTTATATTAAGAATTTTAAAATGCCCTTTTATTTCGAGAATCCCACCCCAACTTACGGATTCAAAAGATATGGTCGACAAAACGACCATATCCAGACATTTTTTGTTATTGAGCAGAAAAGACGGGTCGCGATTAGAACGGGTTTTTTGTGGGGATTGAATGTGAAGAGATAGAAGGTTGCGTGGACGTAAAAAATAAATATCATTTCTTTTTAGACATTCAAGTCTTTTCTTTTTTAGATCAAGTTGTAAGGTCTATTAGAATGATTCAAAAACAATCAAATGCTTAATAATATATAAGCCTACAGCATCTTGAAATACCCAGAGAAAAAGGCTGGTAACGGCTAGTATATATATTGTAACTTTTCTGACAAAGTACATTCATCTTTGAACATCGTCTTCTGAGAAGAAATAAATTTTGTAAGATTTTCATAAAAAGAAATGAATAGAAGACATTTTCCAGAATAGCCCTTTGGCAAGAATTAAGCGCTAGTCAAATCGTTCGGAAAGTTAAATTGTTCAATAAAATAGGATTTGCGTAGAAAATTCAATCACTTATTCATGGGGCATGGTACAATCCGTTTACTGCTAATGATAAAAAAAGGTAAACGAAAAAAAAGGGGTAAAATAATTTATTATACGTGAAACCAAAAAAAAAAGTTATTTTTTAAAATGGTTTGGTTAGAATATACTTATACTCTCAGTAGCGTTCGCAGACTTCTTTTATACAGAGGGAGGATTGTATTTTTAAAAAATAGGTGACATCAGCGCCGAGTCTTAATCTCTGTGCTAGAAATTAAAAATGTATTGGTCTATGTGAGAGAGGTTTCAACCCCAACTCTTGCGAACAACACCGGTTATATTAGGTGCTAAGAGAAGAATTTTCTGGGCATAAGTGATCTCCTCTGGCACCCAAGTAATCTAATATTCATTTTGAGAAGAATTTTGAAATAGTGCCAACTCTCTCCATTTCCACGCACCGCTACGAATGCGCTAAGTTTCATTATTCCACACGACGGGTTTTAAGAGAAATCAAGATTCGAACCAGTTATTCGACATGTATATCGTCAAACACAAAAATTTATAATCTTAACCATAAGGCTACTTCAACCCTCCCCCTTCCATTGGCATGGTGTGAAAGTTCGAAAAAGCGCATGCCAACTCTTGTGTCATTCTCGTCACTTGATTGTAGTTCAAAATTACGAAGTCCGTCACCAATAGCCCTCGTATTGCTTTATAGTGCAGAGATCTAGTGCAAACTTCCATTAAAATATCTCGAATTTGTTCTTTCATTTCAACTTTCCTCTTTCATAATGGCCTCAATTCATGTGACGTAATAGTCACATGATAATAATAACTACATGTTTTGCAAACCCTTCAAAAAATTATGGGTGTCAGGTCCCCCAAAAACGTTTATGCGCTTTTTTTTGGTTTCCAACTTTTGATCTTTTCAAAAACTTTCTCTTAAAAATTACAAACTTTTCAACAATAATAACGCAAATAAGTAGACAAAATGCATTTTATTTAAAAGTACATGCATAAAATAAGATTTTTTTTTCATAACATTTGATGAAATGTAATGTTAAAAAATGTGAAATTTTATCTAAGTTTTACAAATAGAACAAGTACATTTAGTTTGATGTGTGTTTCGAATTCAAAGGAGAACACGTGTTAGTTTTTCATCATGCGACCGTTATGAATTGAGAAGACCCATTTGATTTGAATGAATACAAGGAGTATAAAATCTCACGAAATATTTTCCTCCGTGAAACATCACGAACAAACAACTGTCTTCTCAAAGGCACCTGCATCATCACAAAACAAGACAGACGTCCGTAAAGCGGGTGCGTTTGAAGTTTTCACCTCTAGAAATGAAACAAGGAAACTGTTAAAATATCTTTTCATCCATCGATTGATGAGTTAAGAAAAAGCGACGCTATATACAAGTACGGAAATAAAGTGCTGCCATGGGTTGTATGACGTCACGATCACTTTGTTTGCCCTCTCCTCCCCCACCTGTCGTTGAATCGTGACGACAATAGAGTAGAGTGCTCGTGCTAGAGAACGTGCGGGCGATTGATATTTACTGAATGGAACGGGCTCTGACGTCTAAGCCGTGGCCTTGCGTGTGGTCACTACTGTTAGTAACACTACTAAGCACCCAATAAAGTTATTTTTAATACCCCCAAAAAAAAAATAAAAGCCAACCTTCGAGACAAAATTATCGTTCTTCAAATTGTTCAATTCCTACTATTATATATATAGTTCACACACTTTCCCTATGTATATTTACTTATATATGTATATATATATATATATATATATCTTGTTCAAATTTTAAATCTTTAAAAAAATTTTTATTCATCTATTCAAGTTCAAATACATTTTTTGAAACTTGTATAGTGGACGACATTTAATGTTAATACAGTTTTTTCAAATATTAATGCATTAATTAAACTTAATAATTAAATAAATAGTAACAAACAAAAATTATAGTCCAACACCATATATAAAAAGGAAAATAGCTCGTTGTGTTCCTGTAGCGCAACGGATATCGCGTTGGATATCTAATCCAAAGGTTGTGGTTTCGAATCCTACCTGGGATGGCCTATTATGAGAATGGGCTTTATGAATGAATAAATAGGAACACAAGCAAAAAAAATAATAGTCCAACACCCCATATAGAAAGGAAAATCGCTTTCTATTTTGCTACTTAATATTGTGATTATGTCATATGTATATACATATTTATGTTAATTACAACTATTTATTAAAAAGTAACTAAAATAAAATTTTTCTTTGTTGACCTAAGTAGGAATCAACTTAAAACACATTTTTTATATTTCTTGTTCAACTTAATTTAAATTATTACTTTTCTCCACTATACAGCCCCTTCCCGCATACTTTTAACAATTAATTCAATTAGTGGTTACTTTTTATATTGATATTATTAATTTCAAATCCACACGTCACGAACTCGTGATCAAAATGTCGCTGCTTCAAGTCCTGGTGTCACTGAAGACCTGCCGTGTAGAGGGACCGATGCATCTTAAATCTATCAGGGCTCAAAGTCCTCCCGGTGGCGTTGTGTGGAAGTTTGGAGAAGGGATGCCAGCTCACGTATCGTCGTCATTTGGCCATGGTTCAGGATTACTAAGTCCGTCGCCAATAGCCCTCGTATTGCTTCAGGGTGCATCTTATATTAAAATCAAATCAACTCTATCCAAACAGAAAGATGTACAGCTAGGGTTCGTAGAAATTAACTCATCTAGTGCTACGTTAATTATGTCTACATAAAAGAAGTGAAATCATATATTTTTGATTCATAAAGAAAAAAACAAGATAGAAAAACAATATCTCTGAAAATAAAACAAGTAATATAAAAAATTTAAAAAAATTAAGTCTCAATTCCTACTTAGATCAACAAAGAAAAATTTTATTTCAGCTATTTTTTATTAAATAGTTACAATTAATACAAATATGTATATACATATGACAGAATCACGACATTATAAGTGGTAATACATTTTTATTAATTATCATTAAAGTATCGTATTGCCATCCAAAGCAATCGTGATAATAAAATTTCAGCTCAACTGAATGCTTTAATATGTGAGAAAAAAAATCTTTTGAAGTTTTGACCCAAGCCGCTAAAAACGAAATCCACGTGACTGTATCCGTAATTCTTTAAATAATTGGTTTCAGTCAATTAATTTGAATTCATTATAATTAAATTATCGTGTTTTTACCCAAAACAATAGTGCATAGAAAATTTCAGCTCAAATGAACGCTTTAAAATGTGAGAATAAAACCTTTTCAAGTTTTGACACAAGTCGCCGAAATGGTCACTAAGTTCCAAAAATAAGCCAACTGCGGGGATTTTGTAATTCTTTGAATAATTTGTTTTAATCAATATTTATTTATTTTCATTAAATTACGATTGTTATCAAACAACATGTATATAATTCAGTCAATCGAGGCTTTTAAAATGTTTTTTAACGCTTGAAAATTCCATTAAGATAAACAAAGAGAGTGTGAGCTAATAGTAGGTAATTTTTTTGCTTTAATTTTTTTCGTACTATCGCAACAATACCAGGGTTCAAGATATTTCGCCAAGTAGGTAATCCCGATTTCGCATATCGTACGCGTTGAATCGTAACAATGCTTCGCTTGATATGTCACCAACACGGTTAAGATAATACATTATTGCAAGCTCTCGCAGAAAGATATCGCACCGGTTGCCTGGACTGGAATTGTTGCATGAGAAAAAAGGCGTTGTTTCATACGAAGACTTATCGACAATCAAAGAAACTAAATACTCAGTTCTCAAGGAAGCTACATGAGCTGCAGGTTTATCGGAATCCGAGAACTTTTTCACAATGAAGTGTTGGACGATGCAGCTTCAGTGATGAATTTGAAGAGGAGTGCCAAAACTAATTTTACGAAAAAAAGAACAAATAAATAAAACTATGTAATACATATTTATTACAATTTGAGCAATAAGTATGAATAGTTGTATAATTAGTACACTAAGGGATGATCCACCTTTAGGTGGAAAGGGTGTACTCCCGCCCTCTCTAGTAGTCATAATTTTAAACTTATATATTTTTATTAAAGTGTTTCTTCGTAAGGTAAAAATTATTTTGCGCTATTAAAAACAGCCGCCTACAACAAATTAATATTTTTTTTCAATTCCTACTATTACCTCACACTCTCTCTATATTTATTTATTTATCTATCTTGGTGGAATTTTCAATCTTTAATAAAAGTACATTTTAAAGCGCTCGATTGAGCTGAAATTTTATATACATGATTATTTTGGATGGCAATGCAGTAATTTAATTATAATTAATAAATATTAATTGATTACAATTAATTATTCAAGAAATTAGAAATACAGCCACGTTGGCATCATTTTTGGCGACTTAACGACCATTTTTTCCCCCACGTTTTAAAGCATTCAGTTGAACTGAAATTTTATATACATGATTGTTTTGGGTGAGAATACGATACTTTAATGATAATTAATAAAAATTAATTACCTCTTAATGTTGTGATTCTGCCCTATGTATATACATATTTATATTTTAATTGCAACTATTTAATAAAAAGTAGCTAAAATAAAATTTTTCTTTGTTAATCTAAGTAGGAAGATTGACTTAAAAAATTTTTTTATATTACTTTTTTTTTTTTTTGCTTTAAACTCTGAACATATATCAGGATAGAGAATACTTTCCAAATGAATTATAAAATTATTTCTATTGTTTTTCACCAATCGTAATGGAATTTCTATTTTCAAATAATAAGTACTTTAATTTATACATTTGTTTTCAGTATTCACTGCACTGGTTTTTTCTCGGCATTCTCTTAAGATTTACCGTAACCACAGTGGAAAAAATTTAGGACTCTTCTGACAAAAATTTAATATTTCACCTTGGATAAGTACCAAGTACAGCATTTTTCTTAGTACTTCGTTCACAAATCAATACACACAATAACGTCAATCCCCCAAAACAAGGTGTAACAAGAGCTCGAACTCACAAATGACCTCAAAAGTCGCGAGCCATGAAGATCGTGACCATGACCACTGAGCTCGCGCAATAACACTGAAGTGCATTGGAAAAAAATAAACATGTTTCAAAACTCCTTACGTCTAACTATTCGGCTGAATTGATTTTAGAAACAGGCTATATTGTACTATTTGAAATTTTGTTATTCAAGTGTTTCTAAACCTACAATTAGTGTTTTGTATCAGTCCGAATAAAATATATATAAATATACATGAATATATATTTTTTCAAATAATATATTGTGGTGTGACTGATATTTATTAACAATTTATTGATTTAAAGATAATTTACTTTGATTATAAGTGATAAAAGTGGTTTTTACATATTGCTTTGAGTTACGTTTGTATAATTTGAGGTTAGTTGACGGTATGTATTGTTTATTTGCATCATAAACTAAAATGCATTTTTACATTATTATTTAATATGTAATAAGCGTACAAATAAATTAATAATAGATACAAATAATAATTATTAAAGTCCGGAAAAATTAGATTATTCCAAATATTAAATTAAATTAAATGTTTCTTTCTTAAAGTAATCTTAAGGTATCCGACTACGTTCGGAACCGTGATTTTGCAAAAGCGTATAAAAGAATAATATTTATAATATTTAGTGTCGCTTAGATTAGAAAATGTACATAAAATTGTTTTAAGAATAGTATTACAATAAAAAATTATTTAAGTGCAATATTTTGATAAAAAATGAACATAGAATAACCTTTTTTCAAAATATTCTCCTTTTGGGAAAAATGCTTCTATTATAATAATATTCCGCCTGTATATAACTCAGACCTATCTACAGAGGCTGAACTAGAATTTTTGAAATATATATCGTAGAAGTCAGTTTATCCACGTTTTACAACAACAAAGGGGAGATATTTTAAGAAAAAAACGCCGATAATTATTTCAATGGGCTGTAACTCTAAAAATAATGTGAATTTTTCAAAAATCATGGTTGAGCCTTTGTACAGAGGTCTGAGCTATATACAGGCAAAATATTATTATAATAGAAGCATTTTTCATAAAAGGAGAACATTTTGAAAAAAGGTTATTCTAAGTTAATTTTTTGCCAAAATATGGTATTTAAATAATTTTTTTTTGTCAAAATGTCCTTAAAACAATTTTATACATGTATTCTAATCTAAGTGACACTAAATATCATGAAAATTATCCATTCATACGCTTTTTTAAAATCACGGTTCCGAACGTAGTCGGATACCTTAAAATATCAATATGTATACGTTGCCTGCTAAAAATTGTCCATTTTTTTTAATTATGTAGAAATTATTTTATTACGATATTTAAATAAACTTTAATTTAACTAGATAATGCGTTATAATAAAATTTTCAATGTATTAAATACCTTTTTTTTCTATTATTAGTGTCGTTTTTCCTACAAACGTAGGATAACGCGAAGAATAAAATTTTTAGAAAGATTTTTATCTTGTTACGCCAAAGAAGTATAACTTCTTACGTGCGTACATAGGTACACACACTTTTTTTTATCTAAAATTTAAAATTTGTACAAAGTGTCATTTAAATTTTTGTCTGTGAGTCGTCCTATGTGTGTGTGTTCGTAATTAAATAAAGAAGTAAAGCATCTTTAGAGTATCATCCTTGAGAAACCCACGACAATACACTATTAAGACAAAAGCAGGTACTTACTAAAACTTCTATTGTTTATAATTTAGTTTTACTCGTGTGGATTTTTTTTAATAGTTCAGGAGAACACGTGAATATTTTTTGAGTATGCCCTTGATCAGTATTTTGAGGCATTTCACCCGCAAATGTGATTCTCTAGGAAACACATTTACCATTTTAACGTTACCATATTACACGTAAAAGTTCAATCTTTCTTAGAATCGATCAATATACGTACCAAAATTCCATCTATCACACATGGAGACAGTGTAACTTCCAAATTTAAATCCACAGAACACAAAACAAAGTTTTCAATTGATTCGTAGAGAAAATCGTCGAATACACCGTTTGATTACTTAGTTCTTTATCCAATCTACCCAAACGATTTAGGATTTCCTTTTTTCCCCTCTTTTCCGCACAGCAGGAAAGAGTTTCGGGGTGTTTGCAACGACGTTGAGTGTTGTCAATTGCAGGAGTCATCGATTTTTGTTCCATAAATAATGGGGAGGCGAATGGCTCGGCTCTATTTTCTTGAAGAAGTCTTCTTTGCCGAAATCAGAGAAAAGAAGCCAATTGAGATAGAGAAAATTGATTTCAAAAACTTTTGCCATTCTTGATCTGAAATAGAACTAGAGTCTCTAGGCCCCATGTGACTTTTTTGGCCATTCGTTTTGGCTTATGTGAAGAAATTCGAAACTTTAACTAACCCCTTAAAGTACAATTATTATTTTGAAAAAAAATTAATTATTTTTATTTAAGAAAGCACATTCTTGAGTTTTGTTTTGACGCAAAATTATAAAAATACAAAACTCTCTCTCTCAATCAAAATTTTTTATTTTAATTTTGGATTTTGATCGACATTACAGATAAAAGCTAAATCTTGCACATACATCGACTTTTTATTACCTTTTTTTTCCGAGTAGCTATTTGGCCGCGGTAGCCAAGTGGTCAAAGTAACGGACTCGTGGCTGGCGTGTCATGAGTTCGAGCCCCGTACCATTGAAGATCCCCCGTGTAGGGGTGCGATGCACGTTAAATCTGTGGAGAGCTCAAACGTCCTCCCGTTGGTGGTGTGGTAGTTAAGAGTAGAGGTGCCTGCTCAGGTGTCGTCCTCATCACTTGACCATGGTTTAAAATTACAAGGTCCGTCATCAAAAGCCCTCGTGTAGCTGAACAGTGTGGATGCTAATATTCACTCACTCACTCGAGTAGCTATTTTAAATATTTTTATCAGTAAAAATATTTATTTATACTTTTTTCAATAAAAATAATAATAATATAGAAATACTTATTTTAAAAGAAAATTATTAAAAATTTTCTTCGTTTGATATATATGGAAGCAAGGTGTAGCACATAGCCTAACATTGCAATTATTACACATGTAACAACTCTTTTTCTTTCCTTGGTGGCAGCGGTAGCCTAGTGGTCAAGGTAACGGACTCGCTACCGGCGTATCAAGAGTTCGAGCTTAGTACCGCTGAAGACCTGCCGTGCAGGCCGATGCACGCTAAATATATGTCGAGATTCAAACATCCTCCCGCTGGTGTGGAAATTAGAGAGGGAGGTGACAGCTGAGATGTCGCCCTCGTCCATCTCCAAAAACCCTCGTTGTAGTAGTTGTTGTTGCTAATGCCATCTGTTTGTGACAAAGTCAGATCGAGGCCCACGAAATTTATCGTGGCTAGGGGCTAGATGTGCGCCTGTTGTTGGCATTAGCCTTGAGCACCATACAAGTGACAGAACGATTTAGCTCGGTGAAATCCCCGAAGGGAAGGAATGAATACTACCAGAGCCTGTGAGACAGATTGGACTTCTTTACGGTAGATGGCGACACCACCGATCTCCACCTCCACAACTTAGGCATGGAACTGAAGGGGAGACAAATATTCTCAAGCCCCCTGCACTCGTGGTTTCAGCTGCTACCACCCACAAGACTTTTGGGCTCACTGATTTAACGAGCGCGTACTCCGTGTGTGCTCGGTGGATGTCAGGTGGCATCGGGCATCAAACTCAGGCTTTCCGGTCTGGAGTCCGATGCTCTAACCACTAGGCTACCCACGGCGACGAGTAGCTGTATAGTGCGACGTTGATAATCACTGAGTTTTCTTTTCACTGTGCTGTCCCTTTTATTTCAACACACAACGCCGTAGCTTGCGAGATTTTTTTTCTTCTTTCTTTCATTTTGGTGGAGAAAACTGGGAAAATGACGTTCTGTTAGTCGTAGAATTCCAGAAGATCTATCCGATTTTTTTATACATTTTCATCGCTGTGATGACTGTGAAGTCTCTGCTAATTTTTTTCACCTCAATTTTTTTTCCATACAAAACATATTTTCCAAATGCTGATGTCTAGCAAATGAAAGATTATTTTTAATAATATATATTTATCTAAATTTACTATAAATTTTTCACACATCTAAACGACGGATAAATTTTATCTAAGCAGTCAGTCTCACGAGTGCAGACGACGATCGCTTATATTCGAGTGTGAAAATATTACAGTAGCATAAAATACGACTCTGCACGAATTATTTCGGTTGTGCGCAGTTTGGCCATTTTAGTGTGATCGAATTAACTCCATTGTGCACGTTAAGGGATATAAACAAATCTTTATTTTTAATTAGATATAAAATCTTATATCGACAAATATTTGAAAGCTTTTAATAAAACATTTACCTGTGAATAAAATATATAAAGACTAGAAGGGTAAAGAAGTTTTTTTTAAAATCAAATCTCTGTTCATATCCTTCTATTAAATTGAAACAATCAAGCTAAAATAAAAGTTATTCAGCCAGGCAAAAATAAATGTCTAGATTTTGTGGGAAAAAACTGATATGGAGAGAGAGAATATGCTTACAAGTTTTATTTATGGGTACTTACGTACTATTGCAACCTTAAAGACGTTGAATAAAACCGAACGAATTTTAAAAACGGAATTTTATGACAAATTATAAGTAATTAAAGATGAATAATAATCAATACAAGAAAAAAAACCAATTTGTATTGTTTTATTTATTGTATTTTACAGCCACTTATTTTATATTATTATTTTATTATGTATAATTATAATATTATTATTATTATTTTATTATTATATATAATTATAATATAATATTATTATTATTTCTTTTTTTTATTATTATATATAATTATAATATAATATTATTATTATTTCTTTTATTATTATATATAATTATAATAACTTAATATTATTATTATTAATTTTATTACTTAAGAATTCGATATATATATATAACTCCCAGATTTCCGTTTTAGTATTTGAGCTCGTCTTATCAACGAACGGTTAGGCTTAGTAAGGGAATGAATATTAACGTCGTACTATTCAGCTTCTCGAGGGCTTTTTGCAGCGGACCGCGTCATTTTGAAACATGGCCAAGTGACGAGGACGGCACCAGATCTGTCACCCACCCTCCTAACTTCCACACCACACCAATGGGAGGACAATTGAGCCTCGTTATATTTAATGTGCATCGACCCCGTCTGCACCTCGAGTCTTCAGCGGTACAAAGCTCGAACTCATGACACTCCGGTCACGGGTCCATTACCTTTATCACTAAACTACCGTAGTCACATGGTTAGGCTTAGAATGGCGGCAAGTGGAAAAATATGAAACGAAGCACATGCTTGCCAATTTGATAAGCTTGCTATAATACATCTTTATTTTCTGTTGCAATTAAAACTTGAATCAACCAAAATTATATGTTTAGGTGTAATATATACATTTGAGGTTTCATTAAGCATTTTTGAACCACATAATATTGTTCTAAAGCCATTAGAATATGTATCGATTTTCCTGCTTTGATTGGAGCCATCGCCTTTTAAAACCCTATTAAACTGGTGCTGTAGTGTGGAAATCTGGAGATTATGGTTTCGAAGCTCAGGTGTTTTCCGAGTCGCTGAATCAAAATTCAAAATTACGAAATCCGTTTGCTGATAGCTCTCGGTATCTTCGAAATGTAACGTTTATAAATTGTCAATCAGTTTATCAATGGACCATCTAGTTTAACTTTAATCCCTCCCCTCTGGCCGCGACAGCCGAGTGGTCATGGGCGCGAACTACGGCCTTTTGTGTTCCTGTCGAGTCCATGGGTTTGAATTCTGGTGCCACTATTAACCCGCCATTTAAACGTGATGCGCGTTAAACCTTTCGAATTTGTAAGTCCTTGCATGCCATCTTCATCATTTCTTGCATGCCGCGGATGCCATCTTCATCACTTTACCGAGGATGAAAAATGGAATCCGTCGCTAATAGACTTATTATAGCACTGACGCTTTTTTAATCAATCAGATGATTTTGATGTAAAAATAACATATAAGACAAATATCCCATGATACATTAAGAGGAATTTTTGCGAGAATTCATCACAATAAACTATATATACCGTTAAATCCGGCGTATAACGCGCACTTTTAACTCAAAAAATAAGTTTGAAACTTACGAGTGCGTGTTATACGCCGGGTATAAAAGAGTGAGAGCTTTAAAAATAAAAAGAATGAGCATAGAAAAAATTAGACTTCTGCATACATCGAAATACTGTCGATTTAAAGGAAATGACGCTCCTTGTGAACTTATCGTATCCGACTACGTTCGGAACCGTGATTTTGCAACAGCGTATAAATGGATAATATTTATGATATTTAGTGTCACTTAGATTAGAAAATGTATGCAAAATTGTTTTAAGAATAGTATTACAATAAAAAATTATTTAAAAGTACAATATTTTGACAAAAAATGATCAAAGAATGGCCCATTTTCAAGATGTTCTCCTTTTCTGAAAAATGCGTCTATTATATTAATATTTCGCCAGAATATAGCTCCGACCTCTGTTCAGAGGCTGAACTAGAATTTTTGAAATATATAACTTAGAAGTGGGTTTATCCATGTTTTTCGACAACAGAGGGGAGAAATTTTAAGAAAAAAACGCCCATAATTATATTTCAATGGGTGGTAACTCTGAAAATAATGTGAATTTTTCAAAAATCCTAGTTCGTACTCTCAGGAGAGTCTCTCTAGTTGAGCTTCTTTACAGAGGTCTGAACTATATACATGCAAAATATTATTATAATATAGAAGCCTTTTTCACAAAAGGAGAAAATTTTGAAAAAAGGTTATTCTAAGTTAATTTTTTGTCGAAATATTGTATTTAAATAAATTTTTTTTGCCAAAATGTCCTTAAAACAATTTTATACATGTATTCTAATCTAAGTGACACTAAATATGAAAATTATCCATTTATGCGCATTTTTAAAATAACGGTTCCGAACGTAGTCGGATACCTTAAATAGTTGTAGTTCTAAAAGTAAACTATTTTTTTTTCTATACCTTGGAATAATACCTCGATTAAATGACATCAAAACATAAAAGCATTGCACATGTACGTTTCAGGTTTCTTCGTAAAAAAGAGGGTGTGCGTTATACGGCGAGCATACCTAAAAATTAAAAAAAAAGCAGCTCGAAATTACAGTTGCGCGTTATACGGCGATGCGCGCTTTACGCCGGATTTTAGGGTATTTAATCCATAGGTAGAATAATATTGTAGGGAAAATATAGTTATCCACATTACATAGCAGAAATGGGTATCATATATTAAAAAAAATATGTGCGCGCTTCTCAGATTCTCATAAGTTAAACTGGGTCAAAGTAATTATGGATACTTTTCTTTGTTCACTTTCTTTTTCATAGATAAAAATATTTTTATGTTATAGTGATAACAAAACCCGACTAATTAATGCTAATTAGATGTGTCGTCACCAGGAAAAACATTTTTTTTCTAGCACATTTCATTTTTCTACGCACTACTGCTTTTTTATTCATTAACGTATTTTTTTTTCTTTTTTTCCTTGAAGCATTTTTCCTTTTTCTTTTGTCATTTTTTTTATTATACTTATTTTAATACTCCCCATAATAGTTACGTGTTTTTCCTAGTTATATTTTTGCCTCGCATACTTTGAATACAGAAAGTTTGCTGTAGGATATGGATTTATCTTTTTGTTGTTATGTTGCTTTTATGCATCAGGTGGATCGACACTAACATCAGATCAAAGCCCACGAAATTCATCACGGCTAAGGGCTACATTTTTACGCCTATCATTATCCTTAGCTTTGAGCACCATGCAGGTGACAGTAGGAATTTGCTCGCCCCCCCCCATTTTGAGGGAGAACACCTTCGGGGTGGTCAGAGAGCTCCCACCTCTCTTCTCTTTCCACCAACCTCATGAGAGGACTTGCAGCTCGACGGCTATTTCGAGTAGCCCCTAGCCTCGAAGGCACTATACACTTACAAACATCCATGCCTTCTCCAGGATTCAAACCTAGGCCTTACGGCGTCATTAACCACCATACTGGATGGGCGGCATTTACGTTTTTAAAAAGCTGAATGAATAGTCTGATACATTTTTCGGCAATTCAGAAACTAATCTAACTTTAAAAGCAAATAATATATATAAATGAATATGAGAAATTAAAATTATAATAGGGTTTAAAATATAAGAAATGGATGCTACAATATTATAAACATTGCTGAACTAGAACAGGCTATATATAAAATAATTTATATAAAAGTGGGGTTGAACATGTTTTGTGGCCAGCCAACCTTCCCCCTTTATGTTAATAATACGGAGCAAATACCTATTGAAAATAATGGATAGAATATCTAAATACATTACAAGATAAAGCTAACTTACCTAAAAATTGCATTCAAAAATACAGATCCCGCGCTAAATCCGAGTACAATAAACAAGTTATTGCCAGATTCTGGACCCAAATGCAAATTCAAAGCATGGGAATGGCTGAATTGTAGCACTTAACAAAAGTATGAAAAGAACAGAAATTAAAAATTAAAAAGAGAGTTTACATACTACTATAACTTTATATATATATATATATATATATTTCCCCACCTGAAAAAAAGAATTACATTCGCAAAAGAGAATTCGCCTAGATATAACTGAATATTCGTCTAACCCCTGGAGACCCAAAATTTGTTCGTTCTATCCATCTAAGAAACGCAAAATGACAAAGTACATGTGAAGTACTGCAAGAGCAAGAAAGCTATTCGTGAAGAGTACTATTTTAGTATCTGACAAATGAAAATTTTTACCACCTTTTTGCTTTTTAATTGAACCTATTTTAACCCTGTATCTGCTAGCGGTACTTATAAGTACCAATCATTTTAAAATTGCATAGAATAACAATTTTTACAAATATTTTGATGGTACTTAGTAGAGTGAATTTTAACGTCGCAATATAAAGCAACATGAAGGCTTTTGACAACGGATCTCGTAATTTTGAACCATGGTCAAGTGACAAGGAAGACATCTGAGCTGGCAACTCTCTCTCCTAACACCACACCAACGAGAAGACTTTTGATCTCTCGACGGATTTAACATGCATAACTCCTCTACACGGTGGATCTTCCGTAGTACTGGGTGGCCGCGGTAGCCGAGTGGTATAGGTATCGGATCGTGACTTGCCTTGTCACGAGTTCGAGCCCAGTACCACTAAAGACCCGCCGTGTAGGGCAGCGATGCACGTTAAATCTGTCGAGAGCTGAAACGTCCTCCCGTTGGTGAGGTGTGTTAGTCAGAAGAGGTGGTGCCATCTCAGGTGTCATCCACGTCCCTTGATCGTGGTTCAAAATTACGTGGTCCATCGCCAAAAGCCCTCTTGTAGTTGAACAATGCGGCGTTAATATTCAATCGATCACTCAATCAATCAAGAAGTTTTGGATTTGGAGGAGCCTATCATCTGAAAGAGGTGATGCATTAACAGAGGACTCTTTAGATGAAGTCAAAGCAAATAATCTGCAGGAATTTTCGTTAGTCTTATAAGACGATCAAAAGACTGAATAAGACCCAGGGTGCAGTAGTTCATACAGTATTTCCTACCTTAGGATGTAGTGCTTTAAAAAACATTCAATTGAAATCCGACTCAAAATCCGCAACGTGTAATATATTTTTGTGAATTAATGAAAAGAGAGAGAAAAACTGTTTCTTTGAATATATCATCAAATTTATGCGTATAAAACCGGTTTTTATGTGTAAAAAAATACATAGATTTTAAAAATTTTATAATTTTCAAAAATTAATCTTTTGTGCTGTAAAGTATTAGTATTCTCTGGTTATTTAGCATTTTTAAGAGTTGAAACTCAGTTAAAAAAGTCATGCTGTCATTTTGTATTATGAGAATATTTTAAACCTCATTGTATACTTACGATACTTTAAAGTACTAGTTTAATTAATTAGCTCTAATGTGGATTAAATTTCCCACAGTTGTGTTTTATTTACGTATATCTCTTAATTTTCACTGTAGTCACTCAAAAAAATTATTGCATGAAAAAAAATGCAGTAAATCATAATGCGGTAGAATAAGAGTTAATATACATCTCTTAAATTTTTAAAATTTATTCTTCAAATTTTGTCCCGATACAATATCATATCATGTATAGGATCATGACAGGCATGTCATGAGTTCGAGCCCAGTACCCCTAAAGACCCGCCGTGTAGAGCAGCAATGCACGTTAAATTTGTCGAGAGCTGAAACGTCCTCCCGTTGGTGTAGTGGGGTACCTGGGAGAGGGGGGTGCCAGCTCAGGTGTCGTCCACGTCACTTGATCATGGTTCACAATTACGTGGTCCGTCGCCAACAGCCCTCTTGTAGATGAACAATGCGACGTTAATATTCACTCACTCACCCGATACAATACAACGGCCATTGCCAATTTCATTTACTTTATTTCTTAATGATCTTTTATTCTCTCTCAATCCAAAAAAAATTAGTGGCCGTAGTAGCCATATTCACGGACTCGTGCTCAGCATGTCATGAGTCCTAATGCCACTAACCACTCATTGTGTGGAAAGGATGATGCACGGGAAATCTGACATGGCTCAAAGTCCTCTCGTTGGTGCGTTGGTGGGTGTGGCAGTTTGGAGTTAAGTTCTAGCTTAGGTGACTTCCTCGTCACTTGACTGTGGTTCCCAACTACGAAGTCCGTCGCCAATAGCCCTTATGTTGCTTTATAGTGTGACGTTAACAAACACTTAATCGAAGCTACACTACGGCTATTGGTGAAAGAACCAGTTATTTTAACCATTAGTCAAGTGACGAAGACGACAGCTGGGCATTCAACTATTCAAATTTCCACACCTGGGTAACGCGAGAATCTTGATCCTTGACGGATATGTGAAATGTTAAAAGCTGAGTTAGGCAAAATATGTATGATTCTTGATTATCTTTTTTCAATGTTTAGGTGTTACATAGTAAGTCTTTCTTTATTAATTTTATTGCATGCTTTAGAAAGTATGAAACCATTTAGATTTTGGAATATAATAAGGTTTAATTGGAACGAAAATTTAATAGAACGTGAATTAAAATTAAAATAACGTGAACGATTTGTAGCTTTAAATTACATTTAAAGGCAAAATTACATTAATGAACATAGCATTTATATTCTAAACGACTTAATTACGAGACAAAAGCATATCTTAAACATCTTGAAAAAAAATAATAATCAATAAAACACTCTTAAAAAGAAATGTTTGACTAACACAAGTCAATAACAGTGATTATTTCAATCAATCACGTTTGTCGTGTAACCTAAATTCCCTTGAAATTGAAATTTGTAATGTTACATTAAGGTTTAAAAAAAACCATAGCACATAAATGTAACAAAAAATAACTAGAACACTCATACTTTTTTATTGAATATTTCCTAGTAATTTTAACTAAATGAGACTTTGTCTATGATTTTAAAGGAAGAAATTATAGAGATCCCGTATTCAGTGTCTTAAAGGAATAATTGATAATAGCGTACTTAAACAAGCGAAAGTAACACAGCGGCTTCTTTAAGAAAAAACGAGTTAGACGTAGCAGTTTGCTCTTTTCCAACCGTCTCACGTGAATAGCTTTCAAGGAAAAAGACTTGGTTTTCCGTTTAAAAGGAGTAATTATTTCCGCCTTTGTGAAGAACACGAGATCAATATTTCTTTAAACTTTCCTCTCCTACTTTCCGACGCAAAAACCTACTTTGAAATGCAACTAGGAGTAACACAGCATGGGTCTCTCTCTCTCTCTTTCGTCAGTTTAAGAAATTTTAATTAATTTTCGAACGATTTCGACTGGCAACACTTCATGGAAGACCACCATCACACTAATGAATAGTGCTGTTGAGAATTTTAAGCAAGTTCTTATCTTTTTAATGAACTCATTAAAAAAACTTTTTTTCCCTCTCTCTCTGTTTTCTGTCTACTTCCCTTTTCATGGTTTTGGATCTTAATTATTTCACTCATTAGTTGTTAGACGACTACAGACGAAGCTTCTCAATTTTAGTAAGGAAAATGTTTTGATGAATATATAGGGTGAACTAAAAGCTTTACCCTGATTATAGATAGTTGTACTCTGTTGTAATTGGACATACGTTTGTTCGTTTATATTATATGTACTATTATGATTTTTATAAGGCTATTTACCTCTAAATTTCAATGCGTGCCCCAGGGTCGGTTTATTCATTGGGCTCTTGGGGCGGGCACCCAGGGCCCGGAAGGGCTCGGAATCCAGATAAGCTGAGTTCAATCAGATTTTCTGATTATAAATTTCGAACCACACCAGTTCCAAGGAGACCCATAGATCTTCTGCGCCCAAAACCCGAAATGAGCTTAAATCTGCCCGGCTTACCCCCTTGGTTGCTCGGAGAATGTCTAGACGGTATTCCAGTTTCCGTCAAGTGTTACTTATAACGTGTCTTCTGTAACGCTGTCTGTTTCTCTTAACATTTCACACCATCGCTTTATTAATTTTGAGTCCGGAGGGTTGTGCGTTCATAACAATGTCGAAGTTCATGTTGATCCAGGGGCGTAGCTACCACCGTTTCAACCGTAATCCACTACAATACCCAAATTAAAAAATCATAAATGTCAGGACCCCAAAAATCCCCAAGGGTTTTGAAAAGGGCCACTTAGGATTACTCAGAGCTGAGGTGTGATGAATATTAACGTCGCACTGTTCAGCTACACGAAGGCTTTTGGCAACGGACCTCTTAATTTTGAACCATGGCCAAGAAATAAAGACGACATCTGAGCTGGCACCCCCCTCTCCTAACTAACACATTACGTTTAAGCTCTCAACAGATTTAACGTGCATCGCTCCCCGGCACGGCGTGTCTTCAGTGGTATTGGGCTCGAACTCCTACACCGCGGTGCGATGAACATTTCTGGACAAAGCACACATTGGGGTTCCTCTTGAATCGACACTATTTTGGTCGAAAATGTGTTCCTTACATTTGTTTCCCTGAACTCATGACACTCAATCACGATCTCTGACCACGACCATGACCACTAGAAAATGCACTTCGTTATTTCGGAGGCTATTTTACAAAGAAAATAGTAAAATGTTCTTGGTTCCAGGATAAAGTTCGCAAAATGGAGAAATTCGCAATATAGGAGCGCGTTATATAGAGATTCGACTGTATTTGAAAAAAAATTAAAAATAAAATAGATTAATGCCTAAATCATATATATTAATGCCTAATAGACATAAAAAATTTTAAAAATTAATTTAAATAATTTAAAAACACATTTTTAAAATCTAAATTTTGAAATCAGTGTCAATCACATAAAAATGGAAGGACGTAAGATACTTTATTACGAGAGCAAATACTTTTATTTTATTTGACCTGTTATAATAAACATGAAAGTGTGCTGAGATAGTTTAAGCACAATTACGATTTGAAAAACGTGTGCGGCCAGCCGTGCAAATGTGTTCGTTCTTGAAAACGACCCATACATATACATACATAATCAAAACGTAATCTTTTTAATAAGAGCAAATGTGTTCACTTTCCTTTGCAGGACGGCCTCACCCATCGAATTAGATTTCATTTTTCTCGGAAGTAATTATTATGCACGGCGCACATATTGAAATGCAGAAAGTGCTCAACTGGTGTTGACCCAGAATTCCAGAGAAAACTGATTTAACTGCTTTAGAACAGACAAGAAAAATCAATGGGTTCAAAACTAACAAAAACTAAATTTATTGGAATAGAACTTTTTTTCGAGCCATTAAAGTCTTCGTAGTTTTTTCTTGATTTTTGAATCGCAGATACTCCTAAAAAGCGAATGTAAATCTTGATCATGGCTATTAGATATAAGAAAATACGCATTTAATTTTTTTTTTCTTTAGATGCCCTTTTGTAATTTTTATATCATTGTCTTTGAGTTTTCAAGAATCATTTGAAAAAAATTTTTACACACTGATAATATATGTAAAAAAGCTTAAAAGTATAATTCAGTGCATTCCTTCCCCCACAAAAAAATTATCGTATGTTATTTGTTTTCATGGGAGCCTCATGCGTAAATTTGAAATATTAGAGCCTCAAACACTTTCACAAATAACTATTTATGAAGAGCTAGTATAAATTCAACAAAATTCCTAAACTATGAAACCGAGCATTAAAAATGTAGTAAGAATGCAAATTAAATACGTTATATTTTTTTCAATTCCTACTATTAGTTTTCTCTCTCTCTCTTTATATGTATATATATATATACAGTAAGACCCCGCTTAACGCGGGGTATACGTTCCATCAAAGTAGAGCGTAATATGAAACAGCGTTAAACGAGGTTATCTCATCATGTAAATAATGGGGTTAGGGAAAGATAGGTAGAAAATTGATCAGGTATTTTACCATTAAATTTATTAATTATGTTTTCTATAACAATAAAAGAAAAATATATTTCTTACAAATATAGAAACATAATCAACGAATATGCATATAAAAATAAATAAAATTATAAGTCAGTATGTTTACATTTCAGATCATTCAGAATCCTCTGTATTTCCAATTTTCTGCCATTTTATCGAGAAGGTAGATTGGCTTCATGGCATTTTGCGTTCAATTTCGTCGTCAATCCATATAGAAAGTCGTTTTCCATTTCCTCTATTGTATTATTTCTAGAACGGGTAATTCTTGTTGTAGAGCTTGTCGTAGTTGCAGTTACCGATGACAGTATTTTTTCCTAATTCTTAAGAATGGTCCTTATTGTTGAAGTTGTGCCAAATTCAATGTAGCACCATTTGAGATTGACGTTCACTAGTATCTAATCTTCTAATCACTTGCATTTTAGTTTCTAGTGAAATGCTTTTTTTTTACGCTTTGTTTTCGTGTTTTTTATTATCACCCATGATAAAAACTAAAAATCATAATATTTGTCACTAAAACAATCATTATATTATATAAATTTATACTTACAACAAGGTCAACAAATGTTTGAAATGATAAAAATACTTTCGTATAATACCGCCGGAGAGAAGTAACACAGATAAACTGCTTCGGATATCGGAAAGCCTAACGCTGCATGCTATTTCGTGGAATCCCACAATTCAAATAAAAGAGCGTTAAACCGAAACAGCGCTAAACGAAGCAGCGTTAAGCGGGGTCTTACTGTATATATATATACATATATCTGGTTAAAATTTTCAATCGTTAATAAAATACTTTCTACTCACCCATTCGAGTTTTTGAGTTCAAATACATTTTTAAAACTTGAAGTGGATGACTCTTAATGTTATATATATATAATACAGTTTTTTCAAATATTAAATTCATTAATGAAATTAAAAAATAAATAAATAGTAACAAACACACAAAAATAGTAGTCCAACAACATATATAGAAAGGAAAATCGTTCGTTGTGTCCCTGTATCAGAATGGCTAGCGCATTGGACTTTTAATCCAAAGGTTGGGGTTTCGAATCCCACCTGGGATGACCTAATTTCTTAGGATGTGATTTCTTTTTTTCTATACTATTTAATTAGAATAATTAAATTTAATGAATGAATAAATAAATAGTAACAAACGAACAAAAAATAGACCAACACACTGTATAGAGAAAGGAAAGTGGAAAATTGCAAGGAAAATCGCTTTCTATTTTGTCACTTAATAGTGTGATTCTGTCATATGTATATACAAATTTATATTAATTATAACTATTTAATAAAAAGTAACTATATAAAATAAAACATTTCTTTGTTAACCTAAGTAGGAATTGACTTAAAATTTCTTTTTATGTTACTTGTCTTATATATATTATAATTTACGTAACATTAAAGTAATACAAGGGCGACTAACAGCAAATTTCTTAAGCCTAAATCATGGCCAAGTAATGACGACGGCAACAAAGCTGATTTCTCTTTTTACTGAACTGTCGCATTACGACTTTTAAAGACTGTGAGGTCTAATTTCATTCATAAAACACGCAGGCGTTCCCTATTATTCCCAATCATTCAATTTCATGGATCTTGAAACTCGTGACCATGATCAATCTCGGTTACCGTTACCTCATAAATCATTTGAAATTCAATGCCTAAACGCGTACACCAGAAAATGTAATTAATATTAATTATTTATACTATTGTTCAAATAATGCGCAATCGAAGATTATGTCTGAAATAATAAAGAAAACTTAAACATTTAAGAAAATTAAAACGGGGACGCTTGGGAGAATATATTATTTCGGATGTTATTTAGCTAAGATTTAAAGTTGAAAGGCTCATCATTGATAACTTGCATACATTTAGTTGATTTGAATTGATTAATGACCATTTTCCGGCTGCCCATTGTGACTGCGGTAGCTGACAGGTCATGGTCGCGAACTCGTGTTTGAGTCGAGTCGCGGGTTAGTCCCGATACCACTAAGGACTTGTCGTGTTTTGAGAAGGCTAAAGCAAAGTTAAATCGGCCGAGACTCAAATTCTTCACGTTGATGGTTAAAGCAGCGTTTCTCAAACTGTGGGGCGCATCCCCTAAGGGGCGTGATAATTTTACGAGGGGGCGAGTCTATTGAAAAGTCGAAAACAAAAGATTATTTAAAAAAAATTAATTTACTGAAAGTTAACGAATAAAATATACATTCCAACTTAAGAGGTCTCAGGGGTGTTAAATTTCTTTAGAGGTCTGAAAATATAAACAATTTTCAAACAGGTATAATTCTTTTAAATTTAAATTAAATGATTCGAATCTTTTACATATTATTTATTAAAGAATGAGGCTTCAGAAAAGTATAAAATGTTTAAAATATAATAATAATTTTTAAAATCATAAGCATATGAAAATTCTATAATAAATATTAAACATTTTTTGCGTTGTGCACGCTATTTTCTAAAATAGTAGTCTCTGATGTATAAAACTTTATAGAATTATAAAATGCATCATACTCTTTAAACCCTACCTAATTTTAGTATATATTTTTTGTATTATAAAGTATTTGTAAAATATTGCAATTTTTAAATATTTTTTAAAAATGTATCTTTTTATTTCTTAAAATATGTAATTTTTAAAATTTATTTATATAAAAAACTATAGAATATAAAAATCATTACCTTTAAATCTTTTTTTATACTATAATTAAAATATTTGAAAATAGAAATTTTTTTAAAATATTTTTAAATATTTTTTTTTAGAAAAATTTTATTTTCTATTTATAATTTTTAAAAATTATCCTTTAAAAATCTTAAACATATTATACTTTTGAAGGCCCCATTCCTTTATAAAAAATTTTAAAAGTTCTTTATTTTAATTTAAATTTTTAAAAATTTATATTTTAAAATTTTTATATTTTAAAGACCCTCTTAGAGAAATTTAACCACTGCTAAAAAACCCACAATAAAAAATAAAACACATATATAGACTGACATACTACTCTTATAAATGTATCAGTACTGCACAATATATTTTACAATTGTTTTCACAATATTCAGTTAAGAACATGTGTGTGGGCTTGTTATATATAAAATTATATACAAAAATGAACATTTATCTTGATAATTTTCGTACAGTTTATAATTAATCCTTAAACTACCGATTTAAAGTTACGCTATTCGCTCCCCAATCACCGTTTTTCACATTCGCATGCGTATGTGATACATTGGGCGGGGGGTGGGGAGAAAAGGAATAACAGTAAGCAAATCTTTTGAAATAAGTAAACCCTTCGAAAACACTGTCAGGGTCTTTTTATTGATTTTCAAAGCCTTCGGAATTACTTTATGGATAGCAGTGCACTGAAAAGATCGTACTTCAGAAAGACGTATATATGCGTCCGGGGCAATTAACGCTTTGGCAGAGCGAGACATTTATATACGCCGGTGGCAGTTAAGAGGTTAAAGTCGTATTGAAGCTTTAGCATCAAAGTATAGTATTATTGAATTCAATACATTGTTATTGTATGGAAGGGGAGGGGTGATGAAAATTATGATTGAATTTTGGGTCGCAAATATTAAAAGTTTGAGAAGCGCTGTGTTAAAGAATAGAGTACCAAGTCACGTTTAAAAACCCTCACATTAATTTAAATAGCTCAGAAATGATAAGATTACATAGCTTATTAAATATAAAGGAATGATGAGAAAAAAGATTGAAATAAACTTGTTGTTAGAGCTCCAATATAGATATATAATTAGTAAAAAAATAATAATAAAATTGTCACAAAATGTGATGTGAAAGATTCATCATTTGTTTAATTAACTTAACTGCTATCTGTTAATACCCTTTTCTTTCTATTTCTCAACAGCAGCAACAACAAAAATGAATCACTGTTTCAGGAAATATAAAGGTTCTGGAACTATTAAATATTTGCCATAAGTATTATTTATAGTATATACCATAAAATCTGGCGTGTAACGCGCACCTATACTTCCAAGCTGCAATTTTTAATTTTTATGTAGTATACTCGTCGTATAATGCGCACCCCTTACATTACGAAAAAGCATGAAATGTGCGTTCACAATGCTCTTATATTTTTAAGTCATTTATTCGAAGTATTATTTCATGCTCTAAGAAAAAAATAATATACTTCTAGAACTACAACCCTTTAAGTTCTTAAGGAATGTTATTTCTTTTAAAGAAACAATATTTCGATGTATACAGAAGTCTTAATTTTTTCTATGCTCATCCTTTTATTAAAAAAAAAAAATTAAAATCTCTCATTTTCATACCCAGCGTATAACTTGCACTCGAAAATTTCGATCATATTTCTTGTGTTAAAAGTGCGCGCTATACGCCGGATTTTACGGTACTTACTAAATATACATACTTAACGCAAAATTGTTTGAAAGAGCAAGGAGTGAAAGTGTATGTGAATGACTTACAAAAAAAAGTACAATTAAAACATTAAATAAATATACAGGGTGTCTCAAAAATATAGACCCAACTCTTCACAGCCAGATTCCTCTTCGGAAGTACATAAAAAATGCCCAAAGAACTGAACTTGAATGATCTGTACTTTACGAGAAAATTACGGTTAGTGTTAATGAATAATGATGCATGATGGTTCACGATGGAGTTCCGATGTAATTCTGTGCTAATGTGTGTGATTGGCTAGATATGACACACACCAGCCACTGCATTGGGCATGAGACTCCAGTTCTATGGCCACTACGATCACCAGTACTCTCACCGTTGGATTTTTTTTCCTATTGAGCCATCTCAAGAAATTGGTGTATGGAGACGTAGTGACTACACAAACGGACTTAATGGCTCGTCTGCATGCTGCTTGTACTTCGGTGACACCACGCTGGTGCGACGTGTGCACTCATCTATTCCCTGGTGCACTCAAGCCTGCCTCGATATGTATGGCGGACGTTTTAAATTTTTTATATTTGCAAATGCTGCTGTTGATGTATCCAATATGGCTGTGACGTTATGCTTTATTTCTCGTAAACTATGTGTGTATCTCGTACAGGTACATTTTTTTTTTCATTTTTTTCATTTCTTATGTACATCCAAAGAGGAATCTGGCTGTACAGAGTTTGGATTCTATTTTCGGGATACCCTGTGTAGAAAGCCGAACTAGCTTGAGAGTGATCAGGTCGATAGATTGACTCAAAAAATAAATAAATGAACAAATAAAGTTTAAAATTTAATTAAAAATCTCGTTGAATGGACATTTTGCGTTGATTGGGCAAAATATATACGAAATTAAGAACTAAACTTTCAAGTAAATACAGAATTAAACTCTAAACAAAGAAAAGAACAATGTGCATTGAGAAGAAAAAATGATAAGACGTACTCAGTCCAACAGAGACTTAAGAAAGAAGGAGAAAAAACTAGAACCCCTATTGAATTTTGTAGGAGGTATACCTTTCGCTATTTTAAAACAAGAAATTAACTCAACATGAATATTTGAATAGTTACCTAAAGAGCTAAACCATAATTTATGAGAAATATCAGAGAGCACAGTAAGGTGACAATATTTTATGAACGGGTAATGGAACATTTAATGATCCAAGTTTCCAACAGATTTACAAAGACAGCTAGTGTTAATTTTTAATTCAAATTTGTATGTATAGAAACAAGACATGAATGGTGAAAAATAGAACAATGTGCCAAGAATTTTAATATTAGGTGTCATTAACTATTTTTTGCCCCTTAGACCGATGTTAGACTTAGCCCAGTTTTTCTCAATCTGTGGGGTGTGCCATACTAGGGGGCATGATAACCCTATGAGGGGGACTGAAGCATATTGAAAAGTCGAAAATAAAAGATTATTATAAAAAAAAATATTGATTTACAAAAAGTAAACAAACAAAATATATTCTGCAAAAAATGCAAAATTCACACTGTATAATATTATAAATAAATCAGTAGCGCTTTTTTTAACTTTTTTAAAAAAGTTAAACTTTTTCTAATTTGACGGTTTAAAATTTAACCTAAAATGCCGATTATAAAAATTACCACTTCGCTTCTCAATCCAAGTTTAACATGTGGGGAGCTATGGGGGTAATTGGGGGGGAGGGGGGTAGGGGAAATTTAAAAAGCAAAATCCTTTAAATAAGTGCCCTTTCCCAAACACTGTAAAGGTCGTTTTATTATTCCAAAGCCTTCGAAATAATTTATAATAGCAGTTCACAAAAAAGATCTTTTTCAAAAAAGACGATTTTGCCATTTAACGCACAGGGGGTGAGATTTTTATATACCTGGCATTAAGAGGTTAAATCATTGAAGGTTTTCCCAAAGTATAGAATTTTTAAATTTCACAGGTATGGAAGGGGGCATTAGATTTTTTGAGTAGTGGGTCGAAATTTAAAAATTTTTGAAAGCATTAAATTAAAAAGTTCTAGTCTTCACGAAGTTTATTATTATTTTTATTTTTTTTTTTTTAAGCAAATTAAACAACCCCCCAACCCCCATCATCTGAATTACAAAAAGCACATAAAAAATGTTTAAAAATTTTCATATTTTAAGTAATTACTTTTAATGAAGAATCAGTCTGAATTAAGCAGCCTTTCTGTACGGCTTAATGCATCTTCTGTAGCTTTTATCCCCAGTGTGATCCATCGGGTATACAAAAATTTTATACATTGTAATTCTGATGCAAAAAAAAGGGGTTCCCCTTTTTGGGATTTGCCATTGATTTCTCTTTGCCTATTTTTTTCCTTTGCTTTTTTTGTGGACAAATATATAACCTTTTTACAATAATCAATTCTGTATATTCAATTCAAACATTTCTTTCTTTAATTCTGATAAAAAAAAATAATAAATGTCCATTCAACGCGATATTTCTAATTTTTTACTCAGCTCACTTTTAAAATAAACTCTTAGATTTAAATTATTCGTGGAATTGTAAGAAGCTTTGAATTCATTTTTAAAAAAATTTTTTCTACACATTTTTAAAGAAAAAAAAAATATTAAAGGGGGAAATTAATTATCAAAAAAAAGTAACAAAATTCCCCAAAATCAATGATAAATGGATAAAAATGTAAGTTAAGAACGGTAAGCATTTTTTAGTTGGAAGACCGAATGAGTGTCTGGATAATTCGATGAAAAGCTGCACGAAATATTCACCTATATTAACTCTCACCTATATAACCTCACTCTATCCTTGTATCACCATAAACTGAGTCTTCTATGCTGAAAGTCAATGTTGCTCTTGTTGTAAAAAGCCATGAGCGCATGCCAATATCAACCAGTCGATATCCTTTCAAAGGTTTTTCAAAAAGGGCTAAAAAAAACAAAAAAGTGACTTAGGGGACCTCCTTTGTTTTTCAATGGAGCCACCCCGTGGGGTTTGTTAACCTTGCTACCGATACTCCCAAATTTTGCTACATTTCCTTGTTCCAATCCTGAGGTTTGATGTATCGACCAACCTAACCTTTTCAGCCAGTCAACCTTGTTCCCTGTAAAATAGCCTATTTTTTGGGAACGGGTTGTTAACCCTTTCCCTTTATATACAGTCACCTGTCCTTTGACATTAAAAAAATTTGAGATCATTTGACGAGCAAAAATAAAAGCATTGATATTGCCCACTGGAAGTGCTTTTCTTTTTTATTTATTTGTTCAGTTTAAGGTGTAAAAGGGACAGTAGAGCACCTTTATACAATTGGGGAATAATAAACAGTAATTGGAGAATACTAAGACGAATGAAAATATTTTTTTAAAAATGTTTTAAAAACTCTTAAGTTATTCTCTTTTATCATCAGTCGATACTGTTGATTATGTCTATTCAAAAGGAGTTTTTATATAATTAAAATCGATTCAAAATACAACCATATATGCCTATAAACACGATAAGCAATGTGAAACGAATGTTTTATGTATAATACCTCTTTTGTGTGTTTCTCAATATATCCCATGTCATGAGTTCATACTAGGGTTTTCTTTCCCGGGAAATCATGAGGTTTCTGCACTTTTTCTATTCCCGGGAATTATACTTCGTTCCCGGGATCTCCCGGGAATCGCACGCTGCAGCTACTTTATATTTTCCGGGTTCCAGAAAAAATTTTTTATTAGACAAGCCCAAAATGATAGGAACAAGGTTTTCTGCAAAGAAAAAGGGAAACAAATCCAACTCTTCTACTCAGAAAAAGAGAACATGGGGTTTTTAAAAAAAATCCTCTGAAATTTGGGCACACGAAAAAATTAGAAAAAGCGATTTACTCTAAAACAAAAGTTTTATACCGTTCAATCAAAAAAAAAAGTACTAGTTTCAACAAATCATGAAACAAGAGATGTATTTGTTCATCGACTGAAAAAACAATCCCCAAACATTATAAAACCCGGGGGCCAAAACCCTCCAATCATCCAAAGAAAACCGAGAGAGCATTTTCTGCTGCCCGATTGTTCGTCTCAAAGCTAAGAACTAGGCTGAGTCATAAAAGTATAAATTACTTATACTTTCTAAAACCCTATTTTAAAAATGAATTTATTATATATTATTTGTATTTTTTTTAGCTCATTATATAAATAAGTATTAATTTTGGAATTTATATGTATCCTTATTTTATTTAAAAATATAACTTAATTTTAAATTTTTTGAAATTTTGATGCATTTTCGGGAATTCCGGAAACGACAGTTACATTCCCGGGATCTCCTGGGAATGGAAAACCCAGGAAATCAGAAACCCTAGTTCAAGGATGGTGAACCAGTGGCACATGACACAATATTTTTGGCACGCCAGTGATGAAAATGGTTTGCATTTTATTTCAATATTTCAAAGTTTACTATGAAGTATTACGGAGACAAACGCGAGCGATCGTTCACGGGGCGGCGGGGAGTACACTCGTTTGTCATTGCCTTGCTTTAATTACGTCGTAGACCAGAGGTCGCCAAACTTTTTGATCTCACGGACCAGTAAATTCATAATTTAAATCCCGCGGACCACTAATAGAATTTTTTGAGTGTTAAATATATTTATAAAAAAAAATTGTGATCTAAGAACACAATCAATGCATCTTAAAATCTAACTTAACGTGATGAGTGAGTATATTCCATAGTTTTCTGGGGACCAGCAAAATTTTCTCGCGGACCACCACTTTGGCAACCTCTGTCGTAGACTACAATTTCTTATGACGTTAAGTTTGTCTACGCATAACATAGTCAATTTCATTGGCAAAGCTGTACTTTAAAGTTCTTTAAAGTTTTTCTGAGTTATATTTACGATTTTTAAATGTTATTTAACATTGCTAGTTCAGCAAAAGAACAAAAAGTGCAATAAATTAGAACAGAGAAAAATTTGGGGTCCGGGAAAAATGGCGTTGTTGTAAAGGGAAAAGGGGGGTGTGTTTTACGTTCTGAATAGTATATGCAGAACGTCGTCTTAAAAAAGGGATTTTTTAAAAAAATCGCAAACCCTCTAGTCAAAAAAAGGAACCACAGAAAAAAAAAATTGTTAAAAAATTCAAATTATGTATTCTACAAAACATAATATTTTACAATCCTAATATAAGTTACTTGTCCTCCACACACAATCTGCAACAACGAAGTCCCACTTATGTTACTTTACTTTGAATTACACGCATAACTACAACATTTATAATTATTAAGTGCAAAAGGTATTTTTTAGTAGTAAATAGAGTTTTGTGTAGGGTAGTATTTAGTTTTATTATTTTCCCAAAATTATTTGACGGCTCGTCTATACCTCATTAAACACTTTTTTTAGAAAAAATGGCACGTGAATACATAAAGGTTCACCACCCTGCCCTAGTTCATACTTGGGTATACCCGCCGTGTAGAGGAGTTGGATGTACGTTAAATTTGTCAAGGCTCAAAATCCTCATGTTGGCGGGAGTGGAAATTAAGAGGGTAGATTTCCAGCTCAGGTGGTATTAAGGATGGCCACGGTCAGGTGTCGTCACTTGACCGTGATTATAAATTACGAGGTCCGTCACCATTGGCCCTCCCTTTACTTTAAAGTGTGACGTTAATATAACTCCACTTGCTCACTTCTAGCTGTTTCTTTACACGATAGATGCGTTCCACAAAACACCTTGTAAAAGAAAACCGATCAATAAAAGGTTTCAATGGTGAAAAGCTGCTAGTGGTTATGGTCACAAACACGTGGTTGGAGTCATGAGTCCGAGTCCTGGTGCTGCTGAAGACCTGCTGTGCAGAGGGGGTAGATGGATGTTAAATCTGTCGAGGTTCAAAATCCTACTATTAGTGTGTGTGGCAGTTAGGAGTGGGAAGGCTAGCTCAGGTGTCGTCCTCGTGAGGCGTGTCGCCAATAACTTTTGTGTTTCTGTATAGTGTGACGTTAATGAACACTTATGTATCCCATATTACCCAATCAATCAAGGGAGCATGTTGGGGGATAATAACTTAGCACTTAAACGTCCGGGATTTCGATTACCCTTAAATGTCCACTGGTGTCATTTTGACACCGCGACATAAAATATATAAAGCAATCGTTTTAACTAAGTAATTGCAGGACTGCTGTTCAGTAAGGTTTAATTTTAAGACTTTTTAATATTATTTCATGAAATTAACATATTTTATGGCCCTTTATATCAAGACGCTGACATTATGTTTCGCGAAACTTGTTAGACCACTGCTTTGCCGCAAAACATTTCGAGTCGCAAATCTGCCAGAAACATTACTATTATGCGGTATCCATTTTGTGCCATCCCTAGCGATATACACTGGTGTGCAAAACTTAAGCAACAATGTAAAAATTTAGCAGATAGCCATGAAATTGCAGAAAAGGAGGTCTGGAGATCAGAAGAGGGAACACGTAAGTCAGTAGAAACGTCATGCGTATGCAAATATCAGGAACAAAACGTCAGAAGCGATGTGAGCGTACGCAAACGCGTGATGTTTCGGCGCGCTGCTCAACAGTAGAATGAAATGAAGGACGGAGAAGGAATTCACCATATTCTCTGCAAGTGCCAGTGAGTCAGTTCATGAAATATGGCTAGAAGAAATCATCTGGATGACTTCACACGTGGAAGAATGATCGGAAAGCTGGAGGAAGGGGCGTACTGTCACCAGTGTAGCTGCAGAGTTCGAATCAACAAAAGTGTCGTTTCGCGCGCTTGGAAAGCGTTCCAAACCACAGGTACAGCTGTTAGAAAGGTTGGCGTGGCTGCCCGAGGACGACAACCTGCAGGGATGACCGATTTTCATCCTGCAGGCGAAAAGTTCAACAGCAGTCAGCAAGCGCCATTGCTCAGAAACTCTGTACAGCAACAGGTCGACAAGTGTAGAGGTTTACTGTGGCTAGACGCCTTCACAAAGGGGGGCCCGTTCGCCCGCCGTCCTGAACGCTGCCTCCGTTGAAAGATGGCCACCGAAGCCACCGTTTACAGTGGACAGAGAGCACAAAAACTGGACAACTGATCAATTGAGTCGTGTTCTCTTTAAGGATGAGAGTCGGTTCAGTACCAGAAGCGATTCTCAACGCGTTTTGATTTGGAGAGAGATCGACCCGGTTTTATCCCAGTAACATCAAGGAAAGACATCGTTACGGTGGTCCTGGAGTTCTTGTCTGCTGGCATTATGCTGAACGTTGGAACTGAGCTTCCCATTTTCGACAGAGGGTCTGTATCCGGGGATCGTTATTGTGAGGAGGTACTTCTTCCCCATCTGCATCTTTTCCGAGGTGCCATTGGCCCAGACTTCATCTTTATGGATGACAATGCACTGCCACATCGCAATCTTGCTGTTGAGGAGCTGCTGGAAAGTGAAGATATCACTCGAATGGATTGGCCAGCGTGCTCCCCAGATTTAAATCCCATCGAACATGTGTGGGATGCTTTGGGAGACGTATTGCCACACGCTCACATCATCCGGAGTACAACCAACAACTCAAACAGATGTTGATTGAGGAATGGGCACTCCTACCTCAAGAAATGTTGCACCAGCTGGTTCTGAATATGCGGAGACGGTGCAAAGCAACCATTGTAGTAAGGGAGGGCATATACCATATTAAGGAACATCTGCTTGTTGTTCTTCCTGTTGGATAGACAATCATGAGTCACGATACTATGCGTTCAATAAAGCTTGTTTTTGTTTGATTCCATACCGTATACGTTGTATTCCTTTTTCAGCGCCGATGCTTTCGTCATCCTTTACGTACATAATACTCTCCCTCATTTCAGAATTTCATGTCTCTCAGATGATTTTTCGTGAAGTTATGGCAATAAACCCACCTGTTGCTTAAGTTTTGCACACCAGTGTATATATCAGGATTTACTGGAATATAATCAATTATATCTGTTTGTTCTTCAGATTCTTCGCAGTCACTTTCACTCAATCTTATGTCTTCATCGGAATCTAAATTAGAGCCGATTATATATATATATATATATATATATATATATATATATATATATATATATATATATATATATATATATATATATATTCTCAGAAATCTCTTGCAATAAATTAGCAATTTCATCAGGAGTTAGACCTTTTCTAGGAGCCATCACACACACACAATTTCAGGGTGTCTGCTCTGCACAAAATTCGAAAATCGAATGAATTTTTTTTTATGAACAGATAACCCCAAATGCTATATAACGAAACACTTAGACACAGCAATTTTAGAAAAATAAGATTCGTTTCCGTTGTTTACCCAATAACATTATATTCAAGGTCAAATAAATGCGTGATAGTACTTTGGGAGGTTTGTTTTACTAATAGCAATGATGAACGACAGCTATTTATGATGATAAATTGCCTTGGTGTCGAAATGACACCAGCGGTCGTTCTAGATATTTTATTTGTAAAATTTCTCCTAACTAACCTAGAACCACAAAACTTTTACTGTGTAATTACCATGGAAAACAATTAAAAGTCACAAAAAATTTTCAAATTCCCTGTAAAAATGCGGAAAGGAGAACAAACTGAACAAACTCCTGTGTCAAATTGACACCGATGGACGTTCTAGAGTTAAGTTGCTTCAAATTCCATACAATACGAACAAACAATGAATAAAAAAAATGTTGAGATGACGACTTCAAAATAGTGTTACCGATATTCTAAGATTATGTTTTCAGTTACAGTTGCACAATTATCAATATTTAAATAGGCGCTTAAATATTGACACCAAGAAATAAATATTTTTTTGAACTGGCTCAACTAAACAAAAATAAGTGGTCTAGACAAGATGTGCGAAACATTGCGTTTCAAGCTAACAGCTTTTAAAATAAATTCACTTCACGCAGTTATATTCCAGAACATTTTTAATCGCACAATTTTTTTAGCTGAACACACCAGAAATAGCACTGTGGTACATTTCTATCTCTACCCATTCCGTGATCTTTCTTGCCACTTACTACCCATTCAGCGTGATCATAAACGTGCACTGGACTATTTGTATGTGCACAACAAACGTAAACGAGTGAAAAAAAAAGAAAAGTTTTACACTCAACGCAATGAAGCACAAAAAATGATTGCGTGAAGCACGTGCACTTGCGTCATTCAGAGCATTACGAGCCACGACTATTTCAACAACTACAGAACAAAATATAGTATATAAATCACTTTATGATGTAAATTTGTTGCTCGCATAAAAATAGGGCCGTTTTCTACTCGTCTGGGATTGGACTTTATGCATTCATAAAGTTTTTTTCTCGTCAACACATTTTATGCTTTGTTTGAACAGTTGTAAAAGCGGTAAAAATGTATGTAACGTATATGATGAAGTGCACAAAAGCTTTGAGGCGATAAGGCCATCTGTTTCAAACAATTGATAAGATATATGCTTATATATATATAACTAGAGTTTTTACGCATTGAAATGTTTTTTAAATATATATATATATATATATATATTCTCAACTTGTTTTTCTGCTTAGATATATTGTGTTATAGATCAGGGGAGAACAAAAAAAGGGCCATATGCGGTCAGCAAAAGAGTTATTTTGCTGCCCGCCAAGTAGCCGAGTGAGTGAATATTAACGTCGCATTGTTCAGCTACACGAGGGCTTTTGGCGACGGAAAACGTAATTTTGAACCATGGTCAAGTGACGTGGACGACACCCGAGCCTCTCTTAACTACCACACCATAACAACGGGAGGACGTTTCAGCTCTCGACAGATTTAACGGACATCGCTGCCCTACACGGTGGGTCTTTAGTGGTACTGTGCTCGAACTCATGACATGACTTCCATGATCCGATACCTTGACCACTGTGCTACTGCAGCCCTCCGCCAAGTAGTCAGAAAACCACATAGACCGAAAATTTTCTCTATATTTTAGTGTCAACATATATTTGTGAGCTTTTTTTTTGTATGAAGATCAATAAGAGTACATTTTGATGCAAGTTTGTTGACACTAACTTGCAGCCTGAGATGATGCAACCTGCAACAAGCAATCTCACTCCTGGTTTCGGAAAATTCGTGGAAAATTCGTAGAAAAAAAAAGTTTGATATTAGTCTTATTGAACTGATTCTAAAATTAAATGTACTTGCAGCTATACACAACATAAAATTGGTAGTAAATAAATTGAATAAAACTGCCGCTATTTTATTTTATCTTATATTTATTGATTTTATATGGTACAATTCATACCTATTCTGAGATACAATGTAACTAATGAATTTTAAAAGGGGACGCACTCTTCGATCTCATTCGCTTCCACAACGTAACCCGTAATCCAAAATAATTGTCTACCTATGTTTATAGTTGATAAAAAACTATTCAGAATGAGGATAATTTTGAAATTGATATCTATAAAACAAATTAATCCACATTCAGGGACGCAACAAAAAAATTATTTAGGCTGTATAGTTTTAATAGCTTATGAAAATAACACTTACTAGCTAATATACCCGTTCTTCGCACGGGTGAATTAAAAAATTAACCAATACAGATTGAAGGATAAAAAGTTTTAATGGGTTAATTTTACGTGATTTGCAAATTAAACAACCAAAAAAAGCTTTTTGCATATCTCAGCCGAGCAAAAAAAAAACAATATTTGTTAAATTTTAAGTCTGTAAATCTAATAGCTGATAAAAAAAGATTTTTTTATTTATATAACTCCCCACATAACTCTCGTGTGCGTCGATTTTTAAAAACACCTTTCTAAGCTGATTTCTGCTCAACGAAAGTAACATGTTGTTACACGTTTTGTGTAATGAACGCTTAAAATAGTATAAATAATTTATATCTAGGTATGTAATACATTAATATTACTTTCTTTTGTATTTATTTTATGTTAAGTTTCTAATATTCGCGCAAGCAACGCCGTTCCTTACATTATAATGGCGATTCAACAGAAACATAGCGAAATGTTGGCGATAGAGCCAAGTTGGTATCATTTTTGGCCACCATGTTGGCAACTTGGCAATTGATTGAATCGTGCAGAAGTTGATATGCTGTAGCCCCTCCTGGTGGGGAGCTGCAACAAAGAGGATAGCAGAAAAACCTTTTCCACAAAAAAATACATATATATGCCAATTTTCATAGTCATTGGTTGAACGGTGTTGGAGTGATGCGATTTCAATTATACAAACATCCATTTATATATATATATATAGATTTCGAACTATTTAATTGTATGTTTTATTTCATTTAAAGGTTTAATATGAAAATTCAATAATTCTTTATCGGAGAAATATGGCATAATTTAAGCATTTGTATAAATTTAACGACGTCTTCGAGAAGTGTCTATCTTCAGGAATTTGTGCAAGTGCTTGACGACGGTCTTTTTGAACACTTTAATACACAAACGCAACATTTTCCGCGTTCTGTGAAGTCGGTCGTCGAACGTGTTCATCTTCTTCGATGGATTATCGGCCCTCTTTAAAACGCCGATGCCATTCGTAAGCCTTGAATCTCGCTATGGTAGATTCCCCACACACCTTGCTTAATATTTCCAAAATCTCCATTGGTGTGTTATCTAAGCGTTGACAGAATCTAATGTTCAACGTTGTTCAAGGAATGCCATCTTTGTTACGTCGCAGAATAAAGCTAACTAGCTTCGGAAAATAACAGCTGCGTGTGCGGTAATGAACTAAACCATGAACCACTAACTCATGAACCATGACATGATCTAAACCAGCCTGTCCAGGTAGGGGAGGGTGGGGAGAATCCATTTCAAATGGTTTAAATTTAGGTACTTACTTTCGTCGTCAGCAAAGGCAGCATTCCCCGAATTTTTGGATCGTACTACGCTATATTTTTGGATCACGCGCTATATTTTTGGTTAGTATATTCATATTTAAAAACTCGTGATATTATATGAGCCGTATTTGAAAGTGGTGTAAGTTCATTTTATATTATACAGATTTATTTGCCACTTTCAGAGTAATTATACTTGTAATTCCATTAGCTATGTAAATTTATATTGGCAAAATGATGAAAATTTTGAAGAATTTTCGGGGGAACTGTTCATAGATAAAAAGCTCATAGCAGATTGCATTCAATGTTATAATAACTAACCTTTTGTCAAAAATGAACTTATACTACTTTCAAAGAAAACGGCTCTGTATATTGTATATTTCCGAATTTATAAGCCTATCCATGCATAAGCAGAAAGTGCGTTTTTTCTTCAAAAATTTACCCAAAATTCAAAATTTGCAAAAAACAGGATTGAAAAAAAATGCTCTGTAATTTTCACACACGTCACCATAAGGGCAAAATGGTTGCTAAGTAGGTAAAATCAGTGGAGTATTTTTAATCAAATTGACAAAAATTAAAATGTTAAAGACAGAAATGAAATATCTACAGACACAAACACATTTTTATTTTAATTTAAAATCCATGCTGTTAATGGTTTCTGAGCCTTTTTTGTTCGGAAAATGAGCGGGAAGAGAAATTCGTATTCGGCACGTAATCGTCGACCTATACTCCAAGCCCTGGAGACAAAACTCATCGATAAAATGAATTAATGCATTCGGACATCCAAATGAATTCATGAGAAATTTAGAAAAACAGATTCTGCCCCTTACTTTGAAGAAATGTTACTTTTTGATTTCTTCTTTTAGAATATAAGTCCCATTCAAAACCCCGAAAAGTTAAGAGGTTAAAATCGCTTGCGCAATTGGCTAATAGAAAATGGTAAATAAACCATTTATTCTAAGCTACTTTTTTCCAAGATCAGCTGATCCACATGTAAGTCGATCTCCTTAATTGCACTTTAAAAAAATAGTTTCAAAACTTCTCGGCTTATACTCGGAAATATACGATAATAACTGTTGTTAATATTTTTTTTTAAAATAACTACACACATAAAAAGTCAAGCCTAAAGTAAATTACGTGTACACAAAAAGTTCGATTTAGTTTGAAGAGAAAACGTCTCCATAACAAAAAGAAAAATTCTATATGCAACAACCATTTCAAAATAAATGCAGTTTTATTGTAAGATACAAGAGTATTAAAATAGCAAACATAAAAAAGTGCGAACGTTGAACAGTGTTGCTTTCTATTACGGAAAATGTGGACTTCCCGCCAGGAAGAGTTTATGGCCGCTCTAGCCTTATCAAAACAATTTGGTTTCATGAAGGTTCGTCAAAGCTTTTCAAAGTCAACTATAATTCAAATCAAATAATAACTTCCACTGAAATTAAAAAAACAAACTTTCATAAGCAATAAATATTATAACCAATTGTTAATTGGTTCAAAACTGGATATAGCGTCAGCCACTGGTAGCATCACATCTAGTAAGTGTAAACATTTGAAACAAAAACAAGGGGGAGGGTTATAATAATTTTCTGGCGTTAATTATCATCATCAAGGGACGATGACTTGGAGTTTTAACAAGCCTATAAGTTCAAGCCCTGGTGCCACTAAAGATCCGCCGTGTAGAGGGGGCTGATACACGAAATATCTGTAGCTCAATGTCATCCCGTTGGCATGATGTGGCAGTATGGAGAGAGGTGCTAGCTCAGGTGTCGTCCTCGTCACTTGATCATGATTCAGAATTATGAGGTCCATCGCCAATAACTATTGCGTTGCTTTATAGTGTGTTGTTAACGGAATGGATAAGCGACCTTTTCTGGTGAGTGAGTGAATATTAACGTCGCACTATTAAGCTGCCCTAGGGCTTTTGGCGACGAACTTTGTAATTTTGAACCATGGTCAAGTGAAGAGGAGGATACGTGAGTTAGCACACCCCTCTCCTAACTTCCACCCCACACCTACAGGAGGACGTTTGAGCCTCGACATATTTAACATCTATCGGCCCTCTCTGCATGGCGGGTTTTCAGACACGCCATCCACGAATCTGTTGCCTTGACCACTAGGATACCGTGGCCATGACCTTTGCTGGTAAGTTGGTGAACAAAAAATCCCTTTTCCCGACTGTGCTGATAGTAATATTTATTGTGGGTTATTTAAATAATCAAGTCTCAAAATTAGTTGCTTCATCGAGAATTGTATAAAATGTAACGAGTAATAATAAATTTATTAAATATGAAATCCACGATAAATCACTAGCAAAATAGTACTTCATCACGAAAAGTCTTATTTTAATCTTCTCAGACTATCCTTAGATTGAAGTTCTAATCAAACCTACTGATCCTACTTCTCAACTATTAATGCGAACTGTCTTTCTGTATTAATAATTTAAAACAATCCTTCGACTAATTTCCTCACCAGTCTTGGGTGGGGTTGAAAATTAAGACAATGATCTATAGAGATAATTTTTTATTATTTTTTTTTTTATTTTCATGCAAGTATTTCACTTTCTTATTGGATGGGGATTTTTCCTCAAAGAATAATTTTCTATTATATTACATGTACATGACTGAATTATTCCAAGAAACTTTTTTTTCTCTACTTATTTCTCTTTATAACACACATATATACTCTTTTAAAAAGATCAATTTTACCATTCAGAGTTTGGATAGATGGGAGATATCCTTTAGAAGCCCTGTTAAACAATGTTTTACATGATCTGAATGGAAAGAATCCGTATTTATCAAATGTAATATTTGTCGAAGGAATTATATTTCTTTTGATACATATCTCACAGAGCATTCAATCCTGTTTTCAAGAAAATATAAAATTGATAAATATATTATTTCGATAAATAAAATCGTTCTTCTTTTTTTTCTTTTTTGTGTATACCCTATAGCAGGCTGAAATGTTTTAAAATTGATTTTGGATTCCAATATAAATTCAAAATATAAGGTATAACTTGTGCTTTTATTATAACTTACAAAAATTATTCAAGACTTTTAAGAGTATGACTTATTTATATGACTGTACAGTACAAAAACACCACCATGTATGCTTTCAATGCTCTGAACTAGAGGTTGGGATTATTATTACAACATTTGGTTCTTCACAACATGATTTTGAAAAACTTATATTACTCTAATTCTAATTATACCTTTCATTAAAGTGAGAGTACACGGCAATTTAACCTTATATTAAGAGATTCTGAATGCTTCATTATCTTAACTTAACAAATCCAACTGTTAACCATATCTTTCCAAAATTTTACTTGAGAGTTTGCCCTTTCTTCCAAAATTTAGCCGCAATTTGGCCAAATCCATTTTTAAATTTAATTTTTAGATAAATTTTTTTCCCTTTAAATTTCCTTGATCGAAGATTAACAAGTTATCTCTAAATTGGGCGCCCTTGCTAAAAGTTATGCACCAACTGTAGAAACTAATTGCCGTTTGTTTCTTACTGGGATTTGGCCAATTTTTGATTAATCATTTGTCAAAGAACTTTAGGAGTTATGTTCAAAGAATGTTGCGAGGGTCTTATAAAACAAAAAAATATCTTTATGCTCTGAACTTTTTATTTTACAACTGTCTTGAACTTTGGAGGCATGTTTTACCCTTTGCTATAGCCTCTTATTAACCTCTTTCGGATAGATAAAAGTACATCGTTGCACACCGTAGATAAATTTTTCCGTCTTATGAAATCCAAATAACTGTTTTTTCAAAAACAAAGTGCAAGTTTCAAATGCTTTTGAAAAACCCTCAAATATAATGTTTAGGATAATTTGAATATTTATATAGTGTGTGTATGTTTTGAATGCAACTGTTGGAATAATCCACTTGTTTAGAAAAAGATTATATTTAGGATATCCTGATTTGTAAAAAGGTTAGATTCATATCTCAAATTTTACGAGGGTGGTTATAAACAAAACAAATTCCTCAACTATGTAACCAGCAGGTTGAATTTGGCAGAAACTTCCTCACTGAGTAGCGATCGCATAACGTGGACTTTGCGGAAGTAGACTCCGAAGAGAAGTGGGGTTACGGGGACACGAAAGATAAATGTTTTCCGTCTTAGAAATCCAAGTACTGTTTTTTAAAAAAAAAAAATAGGTGAGGACTTTAGAATGCTTTTGAATACAATCGAAAGCATAATGCTAAGGCATAGATTTGAATAGCTATATATATGTGTGTGTGTGTTTCGAATGCGATTGTTGGATGTTATCTCTTGTTTGTAGAGAATAAGACTATATATATGTAGGATATCCCATTTGTAAAAGGTTAGATCATATTCCTTTACCGAGGTCGGCAATTCTAATCAAAACAGTATTCCACATCAGCGCCATCTAGCGTCCCTTTTAAAACTCCGACATCAACCTTTTTCGGCAGAGGCCCACTAACACCCGTGAGAGAAACGTCGTATTTCGCGCGTCAGCGCCGTTCGCCCGCGCCAGGCGGTAAGTCTTAATAGCACCATAATGAGTTCTATTTAATCTCGATTGACTTCCTTAAAGTAATGTGATCTAATTTTCCTATTCTCTTGAAATATTCCCCATGTAAATACTCCCCTATAATTCATAATAAATTATTTAGTTTTCAACCAGTTTCTTTCTTAAACTATGTTGTCTATTTTATTTCAAAATTAACTAATACACCCTAAAACCCCTAGACACCACGCCAATAAAAACCCCGCTGTATGAAGCATCCGACCTTTTGGAAGATTTCGGTTGGATTCCCACATATATGTATATAGTTATACATTATAATGAAGCCTAGTGGCTAAATGATAACGTTTCGCGCTTCCACGCCACAGTTCCGGGGGTTCAAACCCCAGGCTGGGTTAAGTCTACTCAGCCTTTCTTTCCTTCAGGGGGTCGATAATTGAGCACCAAGCTTGCTTCGGAACTAAGCACTGGGGTTTCGTGTCAAACTGACCACCTAACCGGAAGATCACCGGAAGGTGCTCATGTACCTCAGTGCGCAAGGTCACGAAAACTGGGATTGGCACAGTAGACCTTGGCCTCATTGGATGTTGCGCCACTGAGTTAAGTTTATATAGTTTATATTGTCATAAAAAGTATTCCGCGAAGCGGTTGGGTAACCTCTAGTATAATAATAAATAATAAACAATCGACGTGTAGGGATTTCGATTAGGAAGCAGAGAGAGAGCATGTCTTCTACAAATTTCTACGTCTTTAATTGTCAATCGCTGCGTAAAAAAATACACACGACATAAGCGCAAGAGTGACTCCTTTCACAAAAGGCCAACTGCAGCAGAGCAAGTAAGAGTGCTAAATAATCGGATTCATTTTTAATGGTTCACCGACCACCAACAAAGTGGATTTTCACTCTCCCTAATGCTGTCACGTGTGAATGCTTTGTCGTCCACATGTTTATTCGAATTCATTTATTTGGCTATAGAGAGACCACGTTTTGTTATTGGTGACATTCTGCGTTAGGGAACGAGGAATACACGTGCGAACTTAAACAAGTAATATAAAAAAATTTAAGTCAATTCCTACTAAGAAATAACAAAGGAAAATTTTATTTTATCAAATAATTACAATTAATATAACTATGTATATACATATGAAAGAATCACAATATCAAGGGATAATTAATTTCTATTAATTACCATTAATAGAAATTGCACTTAAAGTCTTGCCATTCTGGAGATGCTTCAAAAATGCATCGCACATATTTTTTGCTTTCAGGTGGGGTTCTCAAAAGCGGTTGAGTCGTATTTTTAAGAATGTGGCTCGGCCGCTTTTGGGAATCTTGCTTGAAGGCAGAAAAAGCATCCCTGGAATGGCGGAATTTTACGTGCAGACCGCTTGGAGGGTTAAAGTATCGTATTTTCATCCAAACCAATCGTGTATATAAAATTTCCCATCAACTGAATGCTTTAAAACGTGAGAAAAAAAATCTTTTAAAGATTTGACCCAAGTCGCTAAAAGTTAAGCCAACGTGACTGTACCTGTAATTCTTTGAATAATTAGTTTTAATCAATTAATATTTATTAATTAAAATTAAATTACCGTATTGTCATCCAAAATAATCGTGTATATAAAATTTCAGCTCAACTGAGCGCTTTTAAATGTACTTTATTAACGCGCGATTGAAAATTTGAACAAGATAAATATGTAAATATATAGAAACATGTGTGCTAACAGTAATTGAAAAATAGGAACACAGACACTCCCGTAAGGGCCGAATGATCCACAATATGAATTTTGAATCAGTTGTGAAGTACGAACGTATTTTCATGATCAATGTGTGATATGGTCGTTCTATGGCGACCATATCTTTGATTGTCAGCGTGAATTAGAGGTGTGGGATTCTCGAAATGAATCGACATTTTAAAATTCTTAATATGACTTTATTAAGAATATAACTTAAATTTCTAATAAATTAGATAAACTTATATTAAGTGAGAACAAACCAAACACACAGCTGTAGTTAAACCTGATCGCGTAACTTTGATCACTTATCTAAATAATTATATTATCCGCCTACTTTCAATTCTGATAATATTACAAGTTCTAATATCAAATAATCAGTCCTGCCTTGATTCAGGCTAAAGTTCAATCACTTTCAGAGACTTTTAGGCACGCGTGCAATAGTATGCATCTTGTAGTAATGGCTAAAGATCTTGGTAATCTTTTGATAGGCCGTCAATTCACACTTCTATCTCTTCTAAACATAACTTTCTCTAAATTGCCATTCTTCTTACTGAAACTTCTGTTCTTTTAAAAGCTATCTTATTTGCATTTCACAATCGCATTTCACTTCTTGGATTTGGGTTGGAAAAGATTTGCCATTAATCTTGGCCGTCAAAGAACCCAGAGGTTATGTTACAGAAAAGAACGCGTGAGCCCGTCACAAATGGTCCTTTAAACAGTGTTCCACGGAACCCTGGAATTACACGAGTCACAGTAAAAATTATAAATGAGTATGTAAAATGAATTCACCCCCTGTGAAGTTTGAATAGTTGTAGGTATCTAAAGCTCATCTTAGTCATTAAAACGGAAAATTTTATTTATATATAACTTTATTTTGTGCGTGTGTGTAATACTTTTCTTTTAAATATTATTATAACATAATAAAAAAATGTTAAAACATTTCTTCTATATATATACTACCTACTAGATTTTTAATATTCTGTTGTATACTATCCCGTGTTCTACAAAATAGTTTTATATTCGTTAGAACAATGTTTTGCAAAGCTAAGTAGTTTTCTACTGGAAAATGCACCTCTTTCATTTGTGAAAAAAAAAGCACCTATAATGGAGGAGAAGGAACAACTTATCGACATATCAACAAATTCAAGAACGCAAAAACAAATTTAAGCAAGAACAGTTCCTAATATTTTAGGTTGCAAATTAATGCAAAATACACAGAATTTTCACCTATTTCTCACCATCACTAGATTGGCATAAACATTTTAATGCCACTCTGAGCAATTTATTTAAAAGACAAGTAGTTCTCAATGTACGTTGCTACAAAAATAAAGTGAAAAAAACACGATATATTTCTAGAGGCCTTACCACACGTATACGTATTTTAAGCAATTTTTTTTCAAGCAGCCCTTTTGAGCAATTTCTAACCAGTTGCCATAGCAATGGCTCGAAAAATTTCCTGAAGTTAAATTTCTCAATTCACAATGCGATTCGTCTCTCTCCAATGCATAAAATATTATTAAAATGCATTTTCTTTTTTCATAAGATGTGTAAAACGTTTACTTTTAACGTATTTTAAGAATATCTTCAAGTTTGTTACGGCCGTCAACATAAACGCGAGAAAAACAGAAAAATTTTGAGCTTCCATTCCGAAGCGATTTAAAGCAAAATTATTTTACAATCAGAAAATTAAGCGCTGACCATTGCATGCAGTGCTTTATTAAACAACTTTTCCTTAACAGAATTGCTAAAAAATTCTCGAAATGGTTGTTCGGACTCTTCTCTCATAAACAGTTGCGGTAAAGATAGCCACTTTTAGGATCAGAAAGAGTAAAAGTTTTAAGCAGGTCCCATTTTACGGCGTAAACTAATGGATTAGTGGTTATAGTAAAATATTATGACAGTGTATACATGAGTTAGCTCAGGAGCATTTTGAATCCCAGAATAAAGCGCGGCTGACGTCATAGCGTGTCGTTTTGTTAACAGCAACCCTTCACCCTCACAGATATTCAAAAAAATTCTCGAAATGGTTGTTCGAAAGAGACTCGAGTTGTTCGAGACATGTGTGTCTGATAAAGACTTAAGAATCCTTGAGTTGAAAAAATTTGAAGAGTACTAGTCTAGAGCCCAGACACTAAAGAACTAATTTGAATTGATTAGTGGTTATAGTCACGAATTCTAGGACAGTGTATCATGAGTTCGAGCTCTGGAGCATTTGACCCACTGTGTAGAGGGCCTGATTAAATATGCCGAGGTTTAACTCGACTCGTCACTCCTGTTGGTGTGATGTGGCTATCTGGAAAGAGGGTTCCAGCTCAGGTGTCATCCCTGACATATGACCGTTGCTCAAAATCAAATTCGTCGCCAATAGCTCTTTTATTGCCTTCTAGAGAATTGTTAATAAGCATTCACCGTCTAACGTTACAAGCCAATTGATTACAAAAAAACATCCTGCTTTTGAAAATTCTCTTGAAATTCATATTTGTATACCTATCAAACTCAAGCTATCTGAGCAGAATTTTACCCTTTATTCATTTCTTTACAACTATAAGAAAAACAATAATAGATAGTTTAAGTTAATATTCCCGCATCAGTTCCGCAAAATAAAATTGACATACGATGAGTTAAAGAATAGTATGCTTCTGTTTCACTGTGTGTTCATTTCTCATTTATCCATCAAGAGTACATATTAGAGAAAGAAACAAGCCTTACCATAGAAAGTTACCATTTAATTTACTAAGTTTTTGAACCGAATCCTAGCACGCGAACAAAGCAATGTTGTTGTGACTTCCAAAATTCAATTTTGAATCATCCAACCGAGTCTTAACTCATAAAACATACATGTCTTAACTATTTCGTATGACGTGCAACTATACTGATTGAAATAACCGCGTGTAAATTATAAGAAAACCCATCTCTTTCTCTCTCTTTAGTTTTACTCTCCTACACATCTTTTGGTTAACCATCCCCAAACACACGTCCTCATTTATATGATTTGGAAGGAGTGGGTGGCGTTGGCGCTCAATGTGGCGTGAAATCGCCAACCATCCGTCAACCAATTCATCATCCACGCTACATTTCCAGAGAGAGAGATTGCTCAAGAGATTAACACAGATCTCCTCCGGGGAAAGGATTAAGGATTTGCATCTGTTGAAAGTCATGGATTAATTGTTGGGCTATTTACTGCTGGGAAAATCAGAAGTGTTTGAAATCACAGGAAATCTTTGTTATTTTTTTTTATGTTATCCGCCATTTAAGATATTTGTGGGGAAAAACGTGAAATATTTTGAATATTACTGAAATGATGTAAATAACTGACATAAAAAATTTATAAGGAGACCATAAATAACATTAATCGGATTTCTGAGGCAATCCTTTTTAAAAAAGGCTTTAAAATAAAACTTAAAACCTGGCTTAGAACTTAGTTTCTTTATGACTTTAAAATGAAAATTTACAAATAAGCTCTAACATATATAATTTCTTAAGTACAATTAAGGAATGAAAAACACTGCACATAATATTTCAATCATTGTTTACTCTTGTAAAAGACGGCATTTATTGTAATTGAAACTATTAAACAAGTAATAAAAAAAAAGAAAAGAAACGAGTCTTACAGTAGTCGCATATGATGTGCAACATCTGACATGTTATCGTGGTAAATACGCAATATTAACTTTTTCCCTGAAAAAAATATGAAAAAATCGGGTATCATTGGAAATAATTTTCTATCGAATAATTATATCTTTAATGAAAATTGTACTTAATTAACAAAAGGAGTAATGCAATATTTTATCAAAAATAATTATTCTTGTTCAATTTGGGGAAGAGCGGAGACAATAGACTTATGATAATTAAAATATGACACATATACTTGTGATTTCAAAGTATTTCATCGTTGGGTGGATGACCTGAGTACTCAGCTCTTTCGACCTACAACCTCATATCAGTAGGTATTTGAGTTACTGTGCATGATTGACTTTTGCCCTTTGTTGAGTTTAAATGCTTTAAAAATAAAATAAAAATACTGGGGATTTTGGGAATATTAAAATTTAAAATATTAAAATGCATTAAAATTGTAAAATTGAGGAAAAAAGCTTCAAAGTCGCCACAAAGCACCGAAAATAAAGTTAAAATTTCAATCTTGGGTGGGCGGGGCTAAGCCGACCAATGGGAATGCAGCGAGGATCATGAAAAAGTAGTTGAAAATAAAACAGAAAATAGATTTTTTAAAAGCTATTAAAAATATACTATCAAAAATAAAAATATTAGAGGAACATTTAAATAAAAAGAGATCAGTCGGAATAATTTTCCGAGGAAAATTAAAAAAAAGTAAAAATGGAAAAATCCGAGGATCGAACCCGATGCAAAGCATTAGGAGCGAATGACTCTTGACCACTAGACTACGCGACTCGTGGAAAGAGGCGAAATAAGCATTTAAGATTGAGGAAGCGAGAATTGAGAGGAGAAAAATAATTACATGAAGAGGGGGTCTGAGAGAATATATCTAGGTTGTTGAAATTTGGATCAGGGATATATTTTTCAATATTCAAGATCGAGAGATTACTAGAATTATCAATATATTGAAAGAAGTTTGTTGCAATCTTTTTAATGAGCTGTCTAATTGACAACATTTTACTTGTGGTTCTGAGGTCAATATCAAAGTATTTAAAAACCGTTGAAAAACAGCGTCAATAACAGTACCACTGTTAGCAGTCGAAACATTTTAATTTGTGTTCATTTCGAGCTTGAGTTCATCATTCATAAAAGCTATGAGCGGTTCAGCTTTTGGCAAACTGAAGTTAAAGTTAAAATCACCACTCAAAATCAGGGGAAGCGAGTGGTAATTTTTTTAAAAGAGCAGAACCACCTTTGTTATACGGTAAAAGTACAAAATGCAGGAAATCTTTAATTTTTTTTTAACCGTTTGATTCGAAGAAATGTATACGACCACCGAAATCATTTCCAAATAAGCATTCTGCCGCACTTATGTCCCCAATATCATGACTAACGGATTTAGAGTCAAGCGCTCGAGTGCTTGATGGCTACTAGAGTTGAACCCCATGCGAGGGGAGCGAAACAACACAGCCATGCACTCTCATTGGTCAAATCAAGTAGCGCGCGCTTACGTCACATCCTGTTACACACATCCGTCCCTTTTCACGAAATCACTCCCAACAAATATCCAGCAACCGAGAGGAAAGATGTTACACATCAAAAAAATTAAATAATTTCTGCTTAAGCCAAGCAAAGAAAAACTTATTTTTTACTTTTTATTAAATAGTTACAATTAATATAAATATGCATATACATATGACAAAATCATACTATTAAGTGACAAAAAAGCAACTTTCCATTTTCTTTTTTATTGGATTATTGGTGCTGGACTAATTTTTTGTTCGTTACTTATTTATTCATTAATTAAATTTAATTATTCAAATAAAATAGTATAGCAGAAAAGGAATCACATTCTCAAAAATTAGGCCATCCCAGATGGGAATCGAACCCACGACCTTTGGATTAGAAATCCAACGCACTATACATTGAGCTACAGGGACACAACGAGCAATTTTCCTTTCTATATATGGTTTGGACTATTACTTTTATTTGTTACTATTTATTAATTTTTTAATTTAATTAATGAATTAATATTTGAAAAAACTGTATTAACATCAAATGTCATCCACTTCAAGCTTCAAAAAATATATTTGAACTTGAATGAATGAATTGAAAGTATTTTATTAACGACTGAAAATTTGAATAAGATACATATAAATATAGGAGAGAGTGAACTAATAGTAAAAGAATTGAAAAATGAAATACGAAACATTTTTACATTGGTATATGATGAGGTGATCAATTATGAAAACAATGAACCGAATTTGTGTGACGTCAGAGTCTCATGGTGATTGTAATACGTGTTTCCAGCCAATAAACTGAGGTGCTTCCCTGTTGCCAGCTTTATCTTTTTAAGGAAACTTTCTTGAAAAAGTACACATTTGTAAACTATAACAAACTCCATAGGTAAACAAAATGCATGATTTAAAATTTCACGTACAACATTTCTTTTTAACTGGAAATTTTTTTTTGTTGAATCTTAGTATATGAACATCTTTACCCAACTATCAAATCTGAAATTTTATCTAAATTTTATAAGTAAAACAACAAGTGCAAATTTAATGTTAGTATTGAATTCAATGGAGAAGACGTGATTGCCTTTATCATATGAATATCATCAATTTAGCCCATTGGTTCCTGTGTTTTAATATCATGCAAAGAAATTAGAAGTTCGTTAACACTGATATAGAACTGTTTGGCTCGTTTTGCACCCTTGTTTGTAATTAATAGCATACTTCAAATCACTTAAAGTGAAACAGAATTAGATAATATTCGCACTCATACTTGTTTTTCAACAAATTTTGAAATAGTTCTTATTATCTGTAGATAAACAAGATAATAATTTCATATCAAAACTATCAACACAAAAGGTTTGAAAACGAAAAGTAATGCCAAAACAGGACGCGGAAACGCTAGAGTAATAATTAAAAGACTATTGCAAAATAAAAGAATTCGGGATCATGACATGTACCAAAAATATATTTTCATTTACATCATTCAAGGCAAGAAGACTCGAGGCACGCGCTCTTCAGAAACTGTAACAAGTCCGCATTTTAAAAACACGAATGGTGTGTGCGTCATAAAGTCGTTCTTGACAGACGAGCAAGCTCAAATTTGCTCAAATCAAATCGAGTTTGCCCAGACATTGCTTTAGGCTTAAAAAAAAAAATTAGAATACTTTTTTCAGTGACAAACGTAAATCTTTTTCCGACAATTTTCATAATGATTGTAGACTGCTTGGTCCTGAATGTTCAACAACCCGGAGCAGAATCAATACTGGTATATTTATTCAAGGTAGCTATAGAAAACTCTTCAAAGTAAAAAGATATTTAGACATCCGACTAGGTTCGGAACCAAATGATTTTAAAAAGCGCATAAAATGGATAACTTTCATGATATTTAGGTATCACTTAGATTAGAATACGCGTATAAAATTGTTTTAAGGACGACATGAAAAACAAAAATTATTTAAATACAATATTTTGGCAAAAAATTAATACAATAGCCTTCTTTCAAAATGTTCTCCTTTTACAAAAATTACTTCTAATTAATAATATTTGTGTGTGTGTGTGTGTGTGTGTGTGTGTGTGTGTGTGTGTGTGTGTGTGTGTGTGTGTGTGTGTGTGTGTGTGTGTGTGTGTGTGTGTGTGTGTGTGTGTGTGTGTGTGTGTGTGTGTGAAAACCTTGGTAGTGTGGTAGTAGTATGTGTGTGTGTGTATATAAAGTGGGGCTACTCCGGAGGAGTCTGAACTATTTTTGAAGGATTCACATTGTGCTCAGTTAAAACCCATTGAAATGAATTATCGGCGTTTTTTTTTTCTTAAAATTTCTCTCCCTCTGTTGTGTCAGCAAAAACATGGATAAACCCCACTTCTAGAGATTTACATATTTAAAAATTCTAGTTGAGCCTCTTGTACAGGAGTCTGAGCTATAAACAGGCACAAACTATTATTATATATAATAGGAAGCATTTTCACAAAGGAGAATATTTTTGTGAAAATGGGTCATTCTATGTTCATTTTTGTCAAAATATTGTACTTAAATAATTTTTATTGTAATACTATTCTTAAAACAATTTTATGTACATTTTCTAATCTAAGTGATATTAAATATCATAAATATTATCCATTTATACGCTTTCGGAAAATCACGGTTCCGAACGTAGTTGGATACCTTAAGAAGTATTCATTTGTTTCATTTAATTGCCTTTACGCATGAGGTTGTTGTTGTAGCAAAATTAAAGAGACACAAGCTCCTAAAAATAAGAGATTGCTCATATATATGATGTGTTATATAAAAAAAAGACCTTAAGGTATCCGACTACGTTCTGAACCGTGATTTTGCAAAGCGCATAAATGTATAATTTTCATGATATTTAGTGTCACTTAGATTAGAATACATGTATACAATTGTTTTAAGGACATTTTGACAAAAAAAAATTATTTAAATACAACATTTTTGGCAAAATTAGCAGAATAATTTTTTTCAAAATATTTCTCCTTTATGAAAAATACTTCTATATTATAATAGTATTTGCATGTATATGGCTCAGACCTCTGTACACAGAGCTCAACCAGAATTTTTAGGAAATATATATAACTCAGAAGTAAGAGTTTTATCCATATTTTACGACAACAGAGGAGAATTTTAAGAAAAACTGATAATTATTTCAATGGAGTTTGTAACTGAAAATAATGTGAATTATTCAGAAATCACATAAGATTGAGCCTCTGTAAAGAATTCTGAGTTATATACAGGCAAAATATTATTATAATAGAAGCATTTTCTAAAAAGAAAAACTGTTGAAAAAAGATTATTCTAGTTAATTCCTATAAAATACTGACTAAATATTTTTGTCAAAATATCATAGCTAATTTTACTCATGAAGTCTAATCTAAGTGACACTAAATATCATAAAATTATCCATTTATGCTCTTTTACAAAATCACGGTTCCCTTTAATAATCCGGATACTATATATAAAAATATACAGTGAACAACGCGCTTGCAGAAACTGAAGGGACTGGAAATATTTTTTTCGTTTTAAAAGGATATTTATAGAAGGGGGTGTATATCAGCAAAATTAAGTTTTAGTAGAATTTATTTTATTTACATAAATATGTGTGTATACATATATTTTAAAATAAATAAAACAAAAATATTCACAAAAACTTAAATTTAATATTAAAAATTTTTCAAATTTTAAAAAGTAAAATATTTAATGAATTTTTTGGAAAATTATCTAATATTTTCTTTGCATTTTCAATTCCTACTATTAAGCTCGCACTGTCTATATATTTAGTGGCCTTTTTTTTCTTGGTGGAATTTTTCAATCGTTAATAGGAAATACATTTTAAAGCTAGATTGAGCTGAAATTTTATATACAGGATCATTTTTGGATGACAATACAATAATTTAATTATAATTAATAAAATTGATTGAGATTAAAACGAATTATTTAAGAATTTACAAATGTCTAACCACGTTGGCGACTTAGCGACCCTTTTGGCGACTTGTTTAAGAGCTTGAAAGGTTTTTTCTCACGTGTTAAAGCATTCAAGTTGGACTGAAATTAAAAGGACAATACGATACTTTAATGATAATAATTAAAAAACTAATTTACCACTTAATGTTGTGATTCTGTCCTACGTATATACATATTTATATTAATTGTAACTATTTAATAAAAGTAAAAGCTAAAATAAAAATTTTTTCATTTGGAAGTAGAATTGACTTAAAAACTATTTTTTATATTACTTGTTTTAGCATCAAATTGTCAACAAATTGTTCTTCCATTTTATTACTCATTTCACCATTGGAATGTGCGTCTAAATAACTGCGCATTTCCTTTCATGACGTTCCTCATTTCAGATGAAGTTGGAAAAGAAACTGCATCATTCATTTCCTTTTCATTGGCGGAATCTGCATCAATGATATTTTTTGAGCTTTGAACAAGTCCAAAATGACTTTGATTGCCATAACTGCAGCTGAACATCCTTTGTTATCATATACTGCAATGAATTATTCCGATAATACAATACGGGCAGTCCAATGCGGCTGGTGTGGCTGGTGTTTTCCATATTTTGTTCATTCCCAGAAGGGAAATCTTTTCGTGTTAAGCGATTTTCGTTTCGTGTTAAGAGAAAAAATGCGTGAAAATACATAGTAGTTTGTCGGGACCGTTGTATTATTTCGTGTTAACCGATATTTCGTCTTAAGCGTTTCGCATTCAACATATTTCACAGTAAATTTTTATTAAAATAATTTTTTTCGGTAATTATCAATTATATATATTGATCGATTATAATGTAACAAAAATAAATTTGAACATTTGCTTTTTTTTTAATAATAGAATTTGAAGGAATATATACCTCTTAAGGCTCCCATACATACGCATCATTTTTCAAATTATAAACACCAAGTAGCACATCTCAGGAAGTTCTATTTTTCTTTTCCCAATTATAGATTATAGTAGTTGTTTGAATACAATTAAGTATACTACCGTATATTTGCGAAAGATATAAAACATCGCATAAAGCAAACTTGTTCTTTAAAGGTACTTAAAATTCACAACTGAATTGAAAAGAATCCTGGAATTTTTCAAACCTTGAAGTCATGAGGACGAAATGCTGCTAAATGGAGTAAAACAAGTAGAACATTTTTCCAATCAAATTTTCTATAAAAGTAAAGGAAACATGAGACGAGCAACAACATTAGCGTTATTTCTACCATTCCTATTAGAAGCTAGAATATTTTTCATTCATATACACTATCTGTACTTGGTCATAGTTTCGGTCCCTTTTTTTTTGTTTCGAAAATAGAAGTGGGAAAAATTAAGATACAGCATGCATGTCTATATCTTGGAGATAAAAGTCGCTACGGCTGATAATCAAATGCCTTGGGAACAGCCCCAATGAAGAATCTGAATTTTACGAGCTTCAGCTGGAAAATCAGTTTCAGATACTGACTTTGAATGATATATGCGATTTTTTTTTCTTTATAAAAATTCCATTCAAAAACAACCAAGAGTTAAAATTTTAATCATGAGTATGGCTACAAATTATACCACCTTTCCTAAGCTATATTTTTGAGAATAAGCGGATCTACATTTAAGTCAAGCCCTTGTTTTATACTAAAATATTCCAAAAATCCTTAGCATACATGCAGGAAATATGGTATTTAAAACAATAAAAATTAAAAGCTTCTACTTATATTGGAATTTCATTCGTCCTCCTATTTCCAGAAACATTTTTAAACGTTTGTGAATGATCCAAAAATGGATTATTGAACTAATCCTGAAAATATTTTAAAACTGGAAAATTTTAGTTCTATAGAAATCTTTATTATATTCCTTTTTTAGTTGTATGCTTCAATGAATTTAGAAATAACTACAATAATCAAGAAAAACCGAAAACGAAAATAAGAATTTCATAAAATTATCATTACATTCCTGTTTTAAAAATTTGGGACGGCATTCGGAAATCGGGATAGAGTGAGAGTGAATATTAACGTCGCTTTTTTTATTCAGCTACTGAGGGTTTGGTGATAGACCTCGTAATTTTGAACCATGGTCAAATGACGACGGCGACACCTGAGTTGGCATCCCCTCTTCTAACTTCCACATCATACCCAACGGAGGACGTTTGAGCCACGGCATATTTAACATGCTCTTTGATTTCTTTCACTTTCCCAATGTAGTTAATATTTTTTTTAAAAATCTTTTTTTTTTACATTTGAGCGGGGTTACATTAACGTCACACTTATTATAAAGCTTTGTGGTCGGGAATGCGGATTTTGTAAGTTGAGATGAAAGTATACTGAAAGTTTGTGAAAAGTAAAGGCCATCTGGGAATCGGTTCTTAGCCTTAATCTTAAGGTATCCGACTACGTTCGGAACCATGATTTTAAAAAAGCGCATAAATGTATAATTTTCATGATATATAGTGTCACTTAGATTAGAATACATGTATAAAATTGTTTTAAGGACATTATGACAAAAAAAATTATTTAACTACAATATTTTGGCAAAAAATTAACTTAGAATAATTCTTTTTCAAAATGTTCTCCTTTTGTGAAAAATGCTTATATTAGAATAATATTTTGCCTGTATATAGCCCAGACCTCTTTTCAGAGGCTCAACTAGAATGTTTGAAATATATATCTTAGAAGTGGGTTTATCCATGTTTTTCGACACAATAGAGGAGAGAAATTTTAAGAAAAAAACTCCGATAATTATTTCAAATGGCTGTAACTCTGAAAATGTGAATTTTTCAAAAATATTAGTTGAGCCTCTGTACAAAAGTCTGAGCTATATACAGTCAAAATATTATCATAATAGAAGCATGTTTCACAAAGGGGCTTTTGAAAAAAGGTATTCCAAGTTAATTTTGCCGAAATTTGATTTAAATAATTTTTCAAAATGTCCTTAAACA
>BMAV01024567.1:0-56641 GCA_019973955.1 Trichonephila inaurata madagascariensis
CAATAAATAACTTTTTTGATATATGATCTAGACTAGGGTTGGAAGTCGTTACTTACCAGATTACGGTCGTTCACTTAGATTGATCTACTCTCGATTATAGAAAAGCGCAATGAAACTGTGCCCTTCGCCATTTTTTCCCTCTTTGTCAAGAACAAAACAAAGAACATAAACTAAATAACGTAACTGAAATTCTTCATTCGGAGATGAAAGAAAATGATGAAAAAAATTCAATTACTTTCTCCCATAACAAAGACTTTGTGAAAGGAAAATATTCTTCAGAGCACTGGTCTTCAAACTGTGTTCCACGAGATATATCCAGGAATTCTACGAGTCAAATTAAAAATTAGAAAAAAAATTATAAATGCATGTGCACAATTTGGATTCACGTTTTTTATGGACTGGACTGAAAATCCATTTAATTATTTCAATAAAAATCAGGATTTGTTACTGAGAGATGTAACAACAACGAGGGATTGAACTGTTAACAGATTCTATGTTAAAATACAGATATGAATAAGACGGTCTTGATTTATGATTAAAAATTTACACGGGAATAAATATCCTCTAAAATTTAAATTTTAGCAAGAACAGCTCCTTAATTTTAGGTTGCAAATTCATCGGACACCGGGTTTTTTCCACAGCTATAAATTTTAACGATCCTTTTTACGTTCGGATCCGAAATTTTTAAAAACGTAAAAAATGGAAATATTTATGATATTTTCTCACTTAGATTAGAAAATGTATATAAAATTGTTTTAAGAATAGTATTACAATAAAAATTATTTAAGCACAATATTTTGCCCAAAAAATGAACATAGAATGACCCTTTTTAAAAATTTTTCCCTTTTAAAAAAATGTTTTTATTATAAAAATTTTTGTCGTATATAGCTCAGAAATCTGTACGAGGCTCAACTAAATTTTTTTGAAATATATTACTTAGAAGTGGGTTTACCCGTGTTTTATGAAAAAAGATGGAGAAATTTTAAGAAAAAAACCGATAATTATTTCAATGGGTTGTAACCCGAAAATAATGTGAATTTTTTAAAACTCTAGTTTGTCTCTGTACAGAGATCTGAGCTATATACAGGCAAAATATTATTATAATAGAAGCATTTTTTAAAAAAGGAGAACTTTTTTAAAAAAGGTCATTCTAAGTTAATTTTTTTGCCAAAATATTGTATTTTAAAAAATTTTTTTTCCCCCTTTTTAATTTCCCTTAAAAAAATTTTTTATACGTTTTCTAAATCTCAGTGCCCCGGTAAATATCAAGAAAATTATCCATTTATGCATTTTTTTTTAAAATCACGGTTCAGAGAACAGTGTATTTAAGTGAAAATTGTTTATGTGGCACATTAAAAACAGAAAAATTTAATAAGCGCAGATCAGCAAATGTGACTGTAGATAAATTCAATAGACCTAGACTTTGATAGTTTGTGTAAAAAAATGCAAGGACATGTCCCAGTTACTAATTATAATGTATGTCTAGATGGCACCTGGAGCGTATATTAATATTGTTACGTAGATCCGAGGGTTCGTGGATTTTATGCAAAACAATCACAAAGAAAATAGACAGTTCAAAGAGCGATGCGAATTTATTTAAAAAACCCAATCCTGTAAAATACGGGGATTCAGCAGCAATATTCCCCAGAGTAAAATACCCGGAAGGTCTTCACCCCTTTACAAAAACAATCAAACACAAAACCGGTGTTTAAAAATACACGAAAGTAAAGATTATTCAAAAAGCACAGCCGGGGCTAATCGCTAGTCAAAACAATCCTCACTACTCGCGGGTTTTAAATCAGACCTGCCGCCCCGGCGGGGCATCTTTTTTATAGGTTTGACAGAATCTTCCAGAAATATAGCCGTCGGACATTGGTGGAAAATTCCACTATTTTCTAGAAGATTCCAGGGGGGTTCCCGAACTCGCCCATAGTCCCCCAAGACACCAAATTGTCGCCAAAGTCGCCAATTTGGGCCCTTTCCCCCAAATTTCGCCTTCTCATTGAATATCCATTAAAACGAAAGGGGCGGCATTGTTTTGTGAATGGTAAAATTTTTTAACATGCAAAAACAAAACATAGAGTAATATAAAATGCATTAAACACTCAAATACAAATTATTTATACTATTTACACAAAAATTCGTAACACTATTATGAATGAGAAAAAATTAAAAAACAAACATTATAAAAAAAAATTTACTAACAAATACAATATTTTTCTTTATTTGTCTTTACATAAAGTACCTATAATATGTTGATCTATTTTAAATATTATTTTATGATATATATTCTCCTAAAAGAGAGAAAAATGGGGTTTCCTAGAATAATTTTTTGTTCTAACGGTTCCATAAGTCAAAACAGTTTGAAAACTCTTGGCTCGTGGGGACAATTTTGATAGATCTTCTTGAGTTGTTTGACTACGTTCAAAACCGTGATTTTGATAAACTATATAAACGGATACTTTTTTGATATTTAGTTAGTTCAATTAGAATATATAAATAAAATAGTTATTAAGAATATTATTACGAGAAGAAATTATATATTCCCTTAACCCAGTGCTTCTCGAACTTCCAATATTTGCGACCCAATTTTCAATCATAATTTTCCGCGAGCCTATCCTACCATACAATAACAATGCATTGAATGCAATAAAAATGTACTTTGACCCTAAAGCTACAATACGACTTCAAAAATAAACCGTACAAACTATCAAGATAAATCAGTGCTTCTCAAACTTTCAATGTTTGTGACCCAATTTTCAATCAAAATTTTTATGGCACCCCCCCTTCCGTATAATAATAATGTATTGAATTCAATAATAATGCACTTTGACGCTAAAGCTACAATACGCGACTTTAATTATAAACAGTACAAATTATCGAGATAAGTATTGAATTTTGCATATAATTTTGTATATGACAAGCTGATGGTGTCAATTGTAATTATTAAAATTGTTCTTAAATTAGTATCGATGAATTAATGACCAAATACGTTGTACAGTACTGATACATTTTTAAGTGTATTGTATCATTGTAAATGTGCATTTTTTATTACCTCAGAATGTATTTTTGATTCCTTTTAGCAAATTAATAAAACTGTTTTCAATCTTTTGTTTTTGACTTTATATTTTAAAGGGTGTTTTTGAAAACTCTGAGATAAGTATTAAATTTTGTATATGACAAGCATGGAAGGCGCTAGTAATTATCAAACGTGTTTTTAGTTAAGTATTTATAAATTAATTATCAAAAATATCGTTCAGTCTGATTTGTTTATTAGTATATTGTACTAGAGTAAAAGTTTATTTAATTTTTATTATGTATAATTTGTATTTTTTTTTGTTTCCCTTTTTCAGAAAATGAAACTTATTTCAAATCTCTTATATTTGACTTTTCAATATGCTCTCCCCACATGGGATTTACCCCCGGGGGGCGTCTTACAGTTTGAGAAATGCGACCTTAATCGGTTTCCGTGTACGGATTTCTGAAAGTTGACCTCAACCATTTTTTCCGTACGCTGTACTAAATTCAGGCACTAAAAACTTTTTTGTTTTTAATTTGCCCCTATTTTTAATTCTTACAGTAAAATTATTTATGCTAGTGTATTTTTAATGATGTAGTTTGTCCATGGTACTGAAATGCCTTTCATTCTGGATTTTCTTTGTAATGAAGGCGGGAATTTTTCTTTGAAGACAGTAATTTAGATTCTTTAAAATTGTCGATAAGGAACAGGGACTGGCAAGACAGCTGTTGCTTGAGAAGAAATGAAAATGGAAAGGTAATCCATAAAAGGCCGATATATTTCGGTCCGATGGCAATGTAATACTTTGTATTACACCATGCTTCAAATTATGTGTGCATATTGTAGCGAATATTATTATGAAAGGAAACCAGTTGTGATGACACCATGGAAGAAAAGCTCATAGTGACTGCCTTAGATTGTAAGGAGACAAGGTTTTCCTGAAATCCATTTCCCCTTATGTTCCCAGAAAGGTTCCTCAAAAGAACATGCGCCGAGACCGGTTTTTAGGATTGCCTCTGGTAAACGAGAGAAGAACGATGACTGATGTGTATGATGGCTACTTGGCGTGTTTTTGTAATTAAAGTTTGAATGTATATGTCTAGTCTGACTATATGTTTCCATTTCCAATACGCCAAAATGTATACACAAAACCCTCAACCATTTGAAAAAGAGGTACGAGCAAGACAATTTTTGTATTTGTGAAAGAAATTCATTTAAGGCTGTCTTCGGTTAATGTTAAAAAATAGGACCCGAATTCGGAATATTTTTTTAGATATAAAAGAAATGAAAAATTAATATGATATTCTAGCTTCACTATCCTTTAGAGAGCAACATTATTGATTATATATCCCATTTTTAACCGAGTTGATTCATTTTTTCTGGTATAAAATGTGTTTCACGAAGCCGGGTGATCAAAAAGTAAGACTACGATTTCAGATATTAATTACAAAATAAATAAATAAGGATATTTACATAGGTTTTGTCCCATAAAGGAAAAAAAAGGGATTTTTTTCAACCTTTTTATTACACATTTCAATGTGTGTTTTTGTTAAGCCAAAAGTCAGTCTATACTAGATATTTACCACGTTCTAAGAAACATTGTAGAATCAACAATCTGAATGGCCGATGTAATTCGACTTCACATTCTATCATTGTCACGAATAGAAGATTGGTAAACAATACTTTTCTCACGTATCACTACAAGAAGTCCAATGGTGTTATGTTTAGAGATCTTGGTGGTCATGTTATAGGACTTCCTCTTTCCATTCATCGCTCGGAGAACTTCTTCTCATTTCCAAACTCTAGAGAGCGAGAGCTCTATCTACGCTGTATATGTGTTACAGATTTCAATTCCACAAACCATGCAAGAACTCGCCCGTCACGTCATTTTGAAACGAGAATGCTTAAAAGTGGAGACGCAGCGCAATGTCTAATTTGCATTTCATTAACATAAGGTGACCAATTGTCCTCCTTTAGGGAGGACAGTCCTCCTTTAACAGGTTCAGTCCTTCCTCGAAAAGTGTCCTCCTTTACAATATTTTAAAACAGATCCAATTCTGTATTCAGAGATGAACTAAACATGTTTCCCAAAATGTCGAAGAATGTCGAAAAAAAATCACAGGAAATAACAGTTTTCAATGGTATTTTTGATTTGGTCTCAAGTAAAGTGGAGATGTCGAAAATTTCGTTGAGTTTTTTTGAAAGAAATGCCTGATATTAAAATCATTTACAATGGTTTGTTTGATGAAATTAGAAGATTGAATGTACATTTAAATTATAATAAATTGAAACAATTGGAGCATCAACACGCTGAAATTGATAAAAGATGGGTGGATAAATACTTAACCATTTCAAAAATGAACACATTCCATATAAAAATTTAATTATTCTTTTGAATTTAGGTTTTCTCTGCCCTGGAACTAATGCAGCAGTTGGGGTTTTTTTAGTTGGCATTTTTTGTGAAGAGACTAGTAGAAAACAAAATTGAATGTTAATTTTTTGCTCAGTGCTTACCGCAAATTCAGTAGGAAGGATATTTTTTAATAAAAATTAGTTTGATTTGTTCCATAAAAAGCTCAAATATCTAAACTTCATTCTTCTTGTGGCAGTGAACATAATAATTGAATTATATTTTATTTTTCCCTTCATCTGTATATCAGAAATCATTTTGTAATAGATGAGCCATCCCATCCATTAGTGTACGAGAATTAGAAGAAAGACTTGCCTTAGTCATAACAGACATAATTTATTAACAAGTCTCCAACCAAAAAACAAAAACCCCAAAGGGGAAATGTACCATTAAATAAATATGGGGACAAACACACACAGGGGGTAGACGAGAAAATTGAAGATTTAATTATAAATGGGACACTTACTCAGCAAGTCCGGGTAATACATTTCCCAAATATTTGTAGATAATTTTTAAGTTAATCTATAATTAAGGACGGTTTTCCCAATTTAAATATCAAATTAAAAATCAATTTTAAAATACTAAAAATAATCCGAAGTGCTCTCGACGGTTTACGTTAATCCCTGTTACCCAACTTCTAACATCTCTTCCCCCCCGAACCTGAAAGTTAATCTTTGGGTTTAAAGCCCGATTTGCATGCACAATAGCCCCGTTACAATCTTTTCCGCATATGTAAGGTTTTTTAAGGTCCCCACTACGTTGGGAAACCCGGGTTTTTCCAAAAGGTAAAACGAATTTTTTTTTTTATTTAATGTCCACGGGGGGGCACGACTAAGGAAATTCATTTAGGATGAGACTTGGTGTAATAGTATACTCTTTTAGGGGGGTCACCCTCAATGTAATTCCGTCGTGGCCCTCAATTCGGGAAATCGCCTTCGAATTCATCTAAGCTTTTATAAAATTAAATTTTTTAAATTTTCCCCAACGAGTTCGTAGCGATTGGAAATCGTGTGCTTTCTATGCTGGAGGTTAGGGGTTGTTCCACCGATCAACTTTTTTTTTTTCAACATTTAATTATTTTTTTTTAAATAAATTTATTTATGAAAGATTTATTAAATACTAAATGATATTTTTGTAATTTTTTTGTATTTTTTTAAAAATAAAAATATTTAAAATTATAAGTTTAAATTTTTTTCTAGTAAAACTATTAAAATTATCATTAATTAAAAAAATCAAAATACTTATTAAATAAAAATATTAAAAAAATTTTAATAAAAAATTTTTAAAAAAAAATTATAAATTAATTATTATTCATCAAAATTAATTAATTAATCACTATTTTTTTTCTAATTAATTTGTTACTATTTATTATAATTAATTTATTAATTAATTAGTATTAATAAGAAATATTTTTAAAATTTTTATTAAAATTATGATTTATTATTGAAATTATTATTAATTTAATTAAAAATTATTATTAATTTATTATTGAAATTATTATTAATTTATTATTAAATTATTTTTAAATTTTATTATTAAAATTTATTTAAAAAAATTTTGTTAAAATTATTTAAAAAAATTTTTTTGAAATTAAAAAATTTAATTAAAAAGGACTTATTAAATATTTTATAAAATTTGAAATAAAATTTTAAAAACATAAAAAAACATATTTTTTTTTATATTAATTAAAAAATAATTAATTTAATAATAATATAAAAATTATTTTAAATTATATATAATATTTTATTTATAAGTATATTGTATTTCACATTAAAAAATATTTGCAACTAATTTTTTTTTAAAATATCATTTAATATTTATTATAATTTTTTTTTTAAATATTTTTTATTAATATAAAAAAATTTATAAAATTCAATATAATTATTTATATAACGAATTTTTTTTTTTTATAAAAAAAATAATTAAAAAAATATATTTAATATTTAATAAACCTTTCATAAATAAAATTTTTTTTAATTTAAAAAATTTAAATAAAGTGATGAAAAAAGTTGATCTAAACAAACCCCTAACCTCCGGCATAGAAAAGCACACGATTTACCAATAAAGTTTTTCCGTTTGGGGAAAAAAAAAAATTTTAAAGTATAAAAGCTTTGTTTCCCGAAGGCATTTCCCAAATTAACTGGCCATTCAGGGAATTTACAAAAGGGTAAACCCCCAAAAAAAGGGTCTACTATTACCCCAAAAGTCTCGCCCAAAGAATTTTCCCAAAAAAGCCCCTCTCCTGAGGAATTAAAACCCACTTAAAAAAATTTGTTTTAACAATATTTTAGAATAAAAAATTTTTTTAAATGCAATTTTTTTGGAAAAAAAAATAAGCTTGAATTCCTTTCAAAACTTTTTTCCTTTTATAAAAGGAAATGCTTCAAAATAAAAATTATTTTGTTTATACATAGTTAAGGCTTCTTCAGAGTCTGAACTAGGATTCACGTTATTTTCAGAGTTACTACCAATTGAAATAATTATCTATGTCTTTCTGTTAAAATTCTCCTCTCTGATGTATGAAAATATGGATAAATCCACTTCTAAATTATATATTTAAAAAACCCCTTAGTTTTTGGCTTTTGTATTTGAGTTTCCTGAGCAAAATATTGGGGAAAAATTTTATTATTGTTATAGTGGCTTTTTACAAAAAAGAAGAATATTTTTTAAAATAAAAAAATTCCCTTTTGTTCTTTTTTTTGCCAAAAAGCTTTTAAAAAAAAATTTTAAATTGTAATATTCTTAAAACTATTTCATACGTGTATTCTTTAGTCTAAAGTAAAACCCCAAAATAAGAAAAAAATTTTCCCTTTTTTAAACGCTTTTAAAAAAACCCGGTTTTCCGAACGTAGTGGGAAACCTTAAATTAAAAAAAAAAAAAAGTTTTTAAGACTCCCTTTTAATTTGTATATACCCCTTTTACAATTACACCCAAATCTTTTTACACGGTCTTTTTCTACACGATTTAGAAACCCCCACGGGTACAAAATTTAAACTTTTTTTTCCTAAAAAATTTTTTGTTCAAAAAAACAAAATTTTTTTAAAAAATTGGGGAAATTTCCCCTTTCCCCGGGGGGATGAGAACGATTTGATCGAATTTATGAGGTTTTATGGTCGAAAAAGAAGTCGGTACTGGGCCAAGTCGGGGGGTGAAACCCCAATTTTTTTTCAGCGGGTTTTAAATTTTGGGAGCTTAAAGTTTGCTAGAAGTATGGAACGACATTTTCTTACTCATGATCCTGACATAGAACGTACATTTAAAATTTATGCTTTGTGTATAAAGGGTATCAAGAATTATATAAGCCACTTGAGAAACGAAAAATCCATCGGCTAATAACAGACTTCGTAAGGACTAAAACACCAACAGAGGCTGTTAATAACGAACGAAATGCTTCATTTGAATGAAAATCGACAGTTGTGCGAGTCATATTTGGCACATCTACTCAAGATAGCATTTTTGATCCAGTTCGTAATAAGCGTGCACGTTTGTTTTTAAAGGAAAGGGGACTACGTTCGAAACCGTGTTTTTTGGCAAAAGGAAAATAGATAATATTTATGATATTAAAATTATTTAAGTTTTAGAAAATGTATATAAAATTTTTTTAAGAATAGTATTACAATAAAAAATTATTTAAGTAAAATATTTTGACAAAAATAAAAAATAGAATGACCCATTTTCAAAATATTCTGCTTATGTAAAAAATGCTTCTATTATAAAATTTTTTTGCCTGTATATACCCCAAAAACCTTTCGTACGAGGCTAAATTTTAAAGTTTTTGGAAATAAAAATAACTTAAAGTGGGTTTATTGACGACAACAGATAGGAGAAATTTTAAGAAAAAACCCCAAATAATTTTTTTAAAAAGGGTTTTGTAATTCTGAAAATAATATGAATTTTTTAAAAAATTATAGTTGAGCCTCTGTACGAAAAATCTAATATTACGGGCCCAAAATATTAATTATAAAAAGATTTTTTAAAAAAGAACATTTTAAAAAAAAATTTCAAATTTTTCCCAAAAATATTGCTTTAAAATTTTTTAAAATTTGCCCTTAAAAAGAATTTTTACCATATTCAAAATTGGGGCACTAAATAGCATGAAAATTATCCTTTTTATTCCCTTTTTTTAAAATCAGGGTTTCGAACGTAGTCGAATACCTTAAGTAGCACTGAATAGTTAGTTAGTATTTTTCTTTCCCTTAATTTTATATATTTTTTCAATCTGAGTTTTTGTATGTTGTTAGTACTTATTGACTGAATTTTTTTGGTACAAAATTTTTTTAATTTTTTTTGTAAAAAAAATAAATTTTTTTTCCCTTAAAAAACATCAAACCCAAAATTTTATTAATATTATTTTTTTCCCGGTTTTTTGGGAAAATATTTGGGGTTTTTTTAAAATTTACGCTTTTTTTTAAAACCTGGAAAAATCCCTAAATTTACTATATGTCGCATGTATCGTTTTCCCGGATTACCCAAGAAGGTATTTATCGTGAAAAAAAAAAAAATTTGGGATAATTTCCAAATTTTCCCCGGTATTTCGTGTCGCCATCTATAAATTTATCGGGAAAATTAGAAAAAAACCCAAATTGAATTGTTGGGTATTCATTTGGTACAAAATACCTAATTAATATATTATGTAATGTTTTTTAATAACAGCGAGATTTTCCAAAGAAACAGTAGTTTGTATAACACCATGCATATATTAAAAAGTACAAAGATTTGTATGTCTTTTTACAAGAAGATTCTTTGTACTTTTAAGAGTTATTTTTAATGAAAAAATTTCAACTTTCTTTATGTTCAAAATAAAAAATGAGTTGTATTGAAATATATATTGGGATAGATAGTTGTTCTAAGATATTTTTCTCCACTGCAATATATAATTTTCTTGACTTTCAAATAAGTTTTTTTTTTCACAAATAAAAAGGAATTAAATGTGAGGGAACAAAACATTTAAATACGATCCAAATGAATAAATTTAAAAAATACAACTGTGAAAGTGAAAGATTTTATATTGTCTAAAAGAATTACAATATTTATCGAATAAAATAAAATTTTCCTGATACTATGAGACTACCTTACAATGATACAAGCTAAATATAAAATGCTTTTTACAATTTTTTTTTCAATTGATTGAATTTGAATCGAAAAAAAATTTCAAATGTTTTCATAAATGTTTAATAGACGTTTTTTTCTCAGAAAATATACTATACCAAAAAATTTCCCCAAAAAAAGCCAAACTGTTTGGGTTTTTTTTTTTAGTATTTTTTTTTTATATATCCCCAATAAGTCTATAAAACAGATTACGTGAAACTAGTTTAACCCAAAATATAACAAAAAAAAAATTTTTTAAAAATTTTATTTTTATATTAAATTTTTTTTACAGGGCTTTTTCCTAAAATATCTCTGAATAATGTAAATATTTAATTATTTAAAAACCTTAAAATTATTTACAAAATTAGGGGATATGGGAAAGCAGCAGATTGAGTTTTGGTTTTTTTTTATTGTTTTGTGATGTTTAATTTCCATAAGTTTCAAAAATATATTTTTTCTCATTTTTTTTTTGTTAAAAAAAAAAGAAATTTTTCATTCCCAATTTCCCTTTTTGGGAATTTTATTCAAACCCACGGGAAAATTTGCTTAAGCAAAAAAATAAAAATTTAAAAACATTAATATCTTTTTTTCCCCTAAAGCGGGAAATGGCCCCCGGGTTCTTTCGTCATATCCGATACTTTATTATTTTAGCATTTTTTTAAAATTTATTTTGGAAATTATATTACTTTACTAAATGCATAAAATTAAAAAATTCCGAATTTATTTCAAGGATTGCTTACTTTAATGTACACCAACAATTCTTAAATATGTCTTTGATATTTATTAACAGCCAGCAAACTGTAAAAAAAATTTTTTTGTTCAAAATTTGTAAAATTTTTTCATTTTTTTAACTAAAATAAAATTTTTTTGTTCTTACAAATAGAAACACACTTACAGATTCAATAAAAAAATTGAATATTTTAATTTTTTCCCTTTTCCCTACAAAAATTTTGAGTTTTTTTAACGTTCAAAATTTCCTCAATAAAATCTTTGGGTTTTTAAATTTAAAATGAAATATTTAAAATTTAAATTTAGAGTTTATATAATTTAAATGTTTTAAAGAAATTTTAAAAACATTAAACCCGAAGAGATGAACTAAAAGCCAAAAAAAGTTTTAGTCAAAAAATTTAAAAAAAAAACGCCCCTTTTTATAGTTTATCGAACTACAAAGTAAAAAAATTTACTTTTTTGGTTTTTAACTTAACCCCTTTTTGTGGCTAAATGTGGAAGTGGGGTCTAAAATTTGTTTCCAGATCTGGAAAAATCGTTGATCCTGATAAGGACAAAAGGGGGAAAAAAATTATGAAATTATTGTATTTGCCACCCCGTCCTTTACAAGTGTGCACAATTTCGAAAAATTTATCTTTTTTAAAGGGGAAAAAATTGGGGTTTAAAAAATCCCGGGGTTTCATCAAGGGGAAGCAAACAAAGCCAAAAAAAAAGAATTCTTGGGGACGAATGTTTTTAAAGTAATTTTACAGATTTTAGCCTTGAAGCTATTTCAATAAATTTTTCCTTGCCCCATGAACTATATTTATAAGTAAAATTTGAACCCCCCATACCCGGTGTATTTCCCCTTTTTTTTGTGTGTGGGGTTTGTGTGTGGTGTGTGTGTGTGTGTGTGTGTGTGTGTGTGTGTGTGTGTGTGTGTGTGTGTGTGTGTGTGTGTGTGTGTGTGTGTGTGTGGTTGTGTGTGTGTGTGTGTGTTGTGTGTGTGTGTGTGTGTGTGTGTGTGTGTGTAAAAATTTGTTGTTTTTTTTTTTTTTTTTTTTTTTTCATGTTTTTTTTGTGTTTTTTTTTGTTTTTGTTGGTTTTTTTTTTTGGTTTTTTTGTGGGTTATTGGGTTGGTGTTTAAATAACTTAAAATTAAAATTTCCAAACCAATTTCCTTTTATTAAAAATTCTAATTTTCTTCCTAAAACCCCCAATAAATTTTTTTTTTCCCCCTTTTTTCTTAACATTTAAAAACATTTTTTTTGGCTTTTTTTCTTTTTTTGGGCCTTTAAATTTTTGGTTAATTTTATTGGGGATTTCCGGGAAAAAAATCTTAAAATTTAACAACCCCGGGGAAAAAAATTTCCCCCAAAACCCCCAATGACATTTTTATAAATAAATTAATTTTAAATTTTTAAAAATTTTTTCCTAAAATTTAAAACAATTTTTTTTTTTTTTTTCTTTTTCCCTTTTTCCAAAGTTTCTTTCACCCATTTATTTTTTGAAATATTTTGGCCCACCAATAAACCCTGTTTAATTTCAAAAAACCCCTTTTAAAATTTAATATAATATAAGGAAATTTAAAAAATTTTTAAAATTAAACCCCGCAAAGGGTTTTTAAATTTTCCCACCCTTAAGGTTTTTTCCCTTTTTTTTTTCCGCCTTTTTGGGCCCCGAAAATGTCTAATTTGATCAAATAAATTCCTTTTTAAAAAGAAACCTAAGGGGCTGTTTTGGTTTTCCCCCTTTTTGGGGGCTAATTTTTTCCTCTGCTTTTTTGGAGTTGGGCCCCAAAATTTTTTCAAAAAAATTTCCTTTCGGGGCCTTTTTATTAAAAGAAAATAAATACCACTAAAAGTTTGAACCCTTGGTTTTAAAAGGTCCCATTTTTTCCCCCGTTTTTGGCTTTGGGGGCCCCGTACTTTTAAATTTTTCAAGGTTAAAACCTTTTAACCCCTCATACGTAGAAAAAAATAAAGCGAGCTAATTTAATTCTAATTTTAAAATTTTTAGCTCAGCAAAAAAGCTTAAAACTTCTTTTTTCCAAAAAATGGCGCCACGTATCTTGTGCAAGCTAGGGGGGCATTTAAGAGGCATGTTTCCATGCCATTATTATCCCAAAAAAATTAAGTTCCATTTTACATCCAAAATGAAATAAAGAATGTTTGTTCTTTTTTTGTTAGAAAAGAAAAATAAAAAAAAGGGGGGGATGTACCATTCGTTTTTTTTCCAAATTATGTCTATCCACGTAAGAACAAGTTTTTTTGCCAAAAAATTTGATTACTTCTACCGTAAGCTAGATACATATAAAAGTAGGAAAAAGGCTTTTACAAATAAAAATATTTTGCCTGTATATAGCTCAGGCCTCTGTACAGAGGTTCTACTAAAATTTTTGAAATATATAACTTAGGAGTGGGTTTATCCATGTTTTACAACAGAGGAGAGAAATTTTAAGAAAAAAACTGAAATAATTATTTCAATGGGTTATAACTCTGGAAATAATGTGAATTTTTCAAAAATCATAGTTCAGACTCTCTGGAGAAGTCTTTGCTTTATATAAACACACACACAAAATATTATTATTTTAGAAACATTTTTTATAAATAGAGAACATTTTGAAAAAAGGTTATTCTAAGTTAATGTTTTGCCAAAATATTGTATTTAAGTAATTTTTTTGTCAAAATGTCCTTCAAACAATTTTATACATGTATTTTAATCTAAGTGACACTAAATATGATGAAAATGATGCATTTATACGCTTTTTTTAAAATCACTGTTCCGAACGCAGTTGGATACCTTAAGTAGCAATGAATAGTTAGTAGTTTCATTCCTAATCTATAGTTTCAATTTGAGTTTTTATATGTTGTTTGTACTTATTGACTGAATTTTCGCTGTACACAATTTTTAATTTTTTTTGTTATAAAAATGAATTGTTTTTTTTCCTTATAAACATCTAACATAAATTTTATTATTATTACTTTTTGCTCGGTTTCTTGGGATTTTTCAACTTACGCGATTTTTAAGACTGTGGAATATATCCCTAAATTTACTATATGTCGCATGTATTTTTTTACACAGTTTATCAAGAAACATATTTATCGTGCAAAAAAAAAAAATTGAGTGTATTCAAAATTTCCCGCATTTCGTGTCGCCATCTATAGAATTTATCAGGCAACTTAGAAAACATGTTAAATTGAATTATTGGATATTCATTTGGTACAGAATACATAAGTAATATAGTATGTAATGTTTTTCAATTACAGCGAAGTTTTCCAAAGAAACAGTAGTTTGTATAACACCATGCATATATTAAAGAGTACAAAGATTTGTATGTCTTTTTACGAGAAGCATCTTTGCATTTTTAAGAGCTATTTTTAATGAAAAAATTTCAATTTTCTTTATGTTCAAAATAAAAATGAGTTGCATTGAAATATATATTGGGATAGATAGTTGTTGTAAGATTTTTTTCTCCACTGCAATGTATAATTTTCTTGACTTTCAAATAATTTTTTTCCTTCAATTTAAAGGAATAAAACATTTAAATACGACCCAAATGAATAAATTTAATAATTACAGTTGAAAGTGAAAGATTTTATATTGTCTAAAAAATTACAATATTTATCGAATAACATAAAATTTTCCTAAGACTATGAGACTTTACTTTACAATGAAACAAGCTAAATATAAAATAAATTGTTTTTACAATTTTTTTCAATTGATTGATTCTGAACAGAAAAAAAATTTCAAAAGTTTTCATAAATGTTTAATAGTACGTTTTTTCCTCAGAAATAGACTATATACAAAAGTACTCAAAATAAAGCTAAACTGTTATGACTTTCATTTTAGTATTTTTTCTTAAATATCCCTAATACGTCTATAAAAACAGATTACGTGAAACTAGTTTAATACAATATATATCAAAAAAAATTTTTAATTTATATTTGATTTTAAATTTTATTCAAGAAACTTTTTGCACTTAAATATACTCTGAATAATGTAAATATTTAACTACTTATAACATAATAAAAGTATTTATAAAATTAGGGCATACAGAATGCAGCAGATTGAGTTTTACAGTTTTGTTTATTCGTTTTTGTAATATTTCAATTTCCATCAAGTTTCAAACTATATTTTCTCTCATTTTTTTTCTGTTAAATATGAGAAAAGAAATTTTACATTCAATTCCTATGAAAAACTCTGCTTTTGGAAATAATAATTCTGTATATTCAAATCCCACGAAATTAGCTAAGTGCACAAAATAAATTAAATGCATTAATATCTTTTTCCGTCTAAGCGAAATACATGAAATCATTCGAGATTTTTCATCATATCCGACACTTTATTATTTTAGCATTTTAGATTCATTCAGAAGTCATATTACTTCACAAAATGCATAAAATTAAAGATTCCAGATCATTGCAAGTGATTGCATACTAGAATGTACACCAACAATTCTTAAATATGTCTTTGATATTTATTAACAGCCAGCCAACTGTAACAATTTTTGTGTTCAATATTTGTAATTCTGTGTACATTTGTAATAACTGAAGAGTAAATTTTTGTTTTCTTACAAATAGAAACACACTTACAGATATCAATAAATATTAGCAATATTTTAATACTTCCCATTTTCCCTTACAAGGAATTCGAGTTTTATAACGTTCAAATATTTCCTCAATATAATCTTCAGTTTTAATTAATATGAAATATTTAAAACAATTCAGTTTTTACATACTCAAATGTAATGAAAGTGAAATATCATTGAATCAGAAGAGATGAACTAGATAGCTAGATAAACTATAGTCAAAAAAATTTAAAAAAAACACGCTCTTTTATAGTTTATCGAACTACAAAGTAAAAAATTCACTTTAGGGTTATAACTTAATCTTTTAGTGGCTAAATGTGGAAATGGGATCTGGAATTAGTCGCCAGATCTGGAAATGGAAAGTCGTTGATCTTGATAAGGACAATTGAACAAAATTATGAAATTATTGCTTTGTCATCAGTTCTTGACAAGTGTGCACAATTTCGAATTAATCTGACCTTGTAAAATGGGTAAAAATTGAGTTCAAAGATTCCGTTACATACAGGTGAAGCTAACCAAAGTGTGTTAAAAAAGAATTCATTGCACGAATGTTGTAAAGTAATTATACAGATTTTAGCCTTGAAGCTATGCAATAAATTTTTCTTTGCCCTCTGAACTATATTTCTAAGTAAAAATTGAACCTCATACGATTGTGTTTCTCTCTTTACTACTCTGTGTGTGTGTGTTTTCATAAGCCCTAATACCCCATTTCAAAAACACTCTTGTCAATTTATATTTTTCTTAAGCATTCAAAACATTATGTTGGCATATATATTACTGATTCTTTAGACCTTAAATTTTTGATAGATTTATTGGCGATTCCAGGAAATACAAGATCATTAATTGTTTTTACGCGCCTAATTAACCAGGATGTAATATTCCCTAAACAATGATGTCATTTTTATAAATTACTAATCCTTCCCTTCGCCTAAATACGTGACTATATTTTTCATAATGCGTTTTCCCTTGTTCTCCCCTGTATATAAAAACTTGATATTTGAATAATTCTCTTTCTTCCCCCTTTGTCTACGTGAACATGTAGACAAAGGATGTGTATTTTTGTTCTGTGTGTTTTCTTTTTTCTGTGTTGTGCTGCCCAGATATGTTTGTGTGTCACCATAAATAAAAAGCTGGATATAAATTAAGAAGAGGTTTCTTGGGAAAAATCTCATCACTTCAACAACCCAGAAAATGAACTACATAAAACCACCACTAGACACCATTACTATATATATATATACCTACGTAGCTAGTTCTGAGTGGCCCTGTATCAAAATTCCTTCGGGGCCCGTTTTTATATATAAATACCCTGTTAGTTGAACTGTAGAGATACACAAGTTGGGGTCCCTGTAGCTTGGGGGCTCCATATCATTGACCCCTCATACGTAGATAAATACAAGCCAGCTAATTTAATGATAATATAAAATTTTAGCTCAGCAAACAGCTTAGCCTCTTTTATCAAAGATGGCGCCACGTATCTTGTGCAAGCTAGAATGCTATTTAAAAGACATGTTTCCACGCCATTATTATCCGAAAAACTCAAGTTCCATTTTACATCCATAATGAAATAAGGAATGTTTGTTCTTTTATGTTAAACAAGAGAATAAAAAAAGGAAGGGGGGGATGTACCATTCGTTTGTTTCCAAAATATGTTTATCCGCGTAAGAACAAGTTTTATTGACTAAAAATTTGAGTTACTTCTACCGTAAGCTAGATACATATAAAAGTAGGAAACGATTTTACACAAATAAATGAAGAATTTTTTTCGTGTGAATATATGTGTTTAAATAAGCTATTAGAAAATCTCTCAGAACTCTGATAAGCAGTAATTCAGAAATTTTCTATTTGCGGAAATCCATTTTTTAATATCGAATATTATATAACTTGTCCTTAAATTTTGGAAATTGTCGATTGAGATTATAAACCTTACATATAAATTTGTTATAGTACAATTTACACTTATATATTTCTAAAGTCTCTTATATGGAATGAGTTATAACAATTAGTATAGATATATTAGATGCAGGAGATATTCCACAAATCCTTCAGAAATAAGAAGAAAGTATTATTACATTGTAAAATGCTTTAGTGAACGTTAGCATTCTAATTACATGCAATAAAATTATGCGTGCACATAAACACCTTCATCTTTTAATTAAAAAGTATAAGAATTACAGTAAATTTAAAAGTAAAATAAATTTAGACCTATAAATTTAAAGGATTCGAAAACAGGAATGACTAACAACAAAGTTAAATTAACTAATTAAACTCGTTTTTACAAGCTAAATTTATGAAACTTTGTGTTGTTACGTACTAAACCTTCCATAAGGCAACATAGCTGATACAACGATAATTAAAAAGCATATTCGGTACAAGTACCCTATTTTACTTATTCCGTTTATATATATATATATATAAATATACTCTCTTTCGCTTATTCCATATTTCCACATTTCTGTAAAAGTGTTTTTACTGCTTTGACGAGTGTCGTGCGGAATAAAAATGGTTCACTCTTACTCACTTGAGCCTTTGTATTACATTGTATGTTTCAAAACATTCCAGACAAAATAAAATGAATAACAGCTATAATTACGTAATAAGAATAACTATACGTATATTTTTGATGTAACAGACTGATTAAAAAGAGGCATTTTTACTAATTAGCTGTTCATCTTCTTATAGTTCACTGAATCTAACTAACTTGTTGGTTTGTTGCTGTTGTTGTTGATTTGAGCTGGGTCTATGCCAATGATTCTCAACCATTGCGCCACCAATTTTTAATTATTAATTTTACTTTAAGGAAAAATAAAATCCGGAACCAAATCATTCGGCCGTTTTATAGAAATAAACTAATGGTATTCACGGTATATTTAACTTATTTTTTCGTGGATAGATAGAAATGTATTTAATAGATGGGTAAAATTATTTAGAATTTATTTTATTTTTTGTGTGCCGCTAAGTTTTGAAATTAGTAAAAATGCACCGCAAGAAAAAGTAGTTGAGAATCACACTGGTCTATGCATTTAAAACATGTCATTATATTCGACAATTAAGAATGGAGAAGGACCCAGAAGATCTATCCATTATTAATCTCTTAGATTTCGGAATTTTTTTCAGTATTATGAGCAGATGGAGAAGGTTGGATACCGCTAAAACTAGGTTTAGCCCCACAGCCGTATATATCTGTACGTGTGAGCGTATAAAATCCCAGCTCTAATATAATATCATCTAGTATTAAGAAGCAATTTTTTTCTTATTGTTTTCCTTAATCATCATTTCTTTAAATAAGCTTCTCCTTTCTTAGAGAAAAAAATTACTCAAAATCACGGGTGGACAAACAACAGCCCTCTAATACAGGCAATAAACAAAATAGACAGAAAATATTTTGGGGCAACATAATGTGTGAGCAAAGTTTTTCTTACATGAAGATCAACAAAAGTAAATATAGATACAAGTCGACTGACATAAACCTGCAGGCTATGATGAGAATTTCAACAAGCAATATCACTCCTGGTTTCAAAGAATTATAGAAAAGTGCAATGGAGTACATTTGTCTCATTAAGCAGCATTTAAAGTTTAATTTGCTTGCAGCTATAAATACAAGATAACACAATAAATAATTTGAATAAAACTGACAGTATTTCATTTAACTTATATTTAATAATTACTGTAGAACATTTTATACCTTTTCTGAGATGCAACTTTAACTATTGAATACAATATTCTTAAAATGACTTGGTTTTCCGATATCCTTGGCTTCCACAAAATGGTGTAGCCACGGTTGACAAGTGGTCAAGGTAACGGACTCATGGCCGGCATGTCATGAATTCTAGCCTACTACCGATGAAGACCTGCCGTGTAAGGGAACGATGCACGTAAAATCTGTCGAAAGCTCAAACGTTCTCCCGTTGATGTGGTAGTTAGGACAGAGGGGTGCCAGCTCAAGTGTCGTCCTAGTCACTTGACCATGGCTCAAAATTGCGAGGTCCGTCGCCAAAATTCCTCGAGAAGCTAAACAGTGGACGTAGTATCCGACATTCCTGACATGATTTAAAGCGCATTGTATATTCTGCATATTTAGTGTCACTTAATTAATACATGTATAAAGTTTTAAGGACATTATATCAAGAAAAATTATTTAAATACAATATTTTGCTAAAAATAACTTAGAATACCTATTTTCCAAATGTTCTCCTTAAAATGCTTCTATTATAATAATATTTTGCCTGTATTCAGCTCTAGACCCTGTACAGAGGCTCAACTAAATTTTGAAATGCATAACTCGGGAAATCGGTTTATCCATGTTTTACGAAAACAGAAGGGAGAAATTTTAAGAAAATACGACGGTAATTATTTCAAATGGTTGTAACTCTGAAAATAATGTAAATTTTTTAAAAATCATAGTTGAGCCTCTGTACAGAGGTCTGCGCTATATACAGGCAAAATATTAATACAATAGAAGCATTTTTTATAAAAGGAGAACATTTGGAAAAAAGATTATTCTAAGTTAATTTTTTACCAAAATAGTGTATTTAAATAATTTTTTTTGTCATAATGTCCTTAAAACAATTTTATACATGTATTCTAATCTAAGTGACACTAAATATCATGAAAATTATACATTTATGCGCTTTTTTAAAATCATGGTTCCGAACTTAGTCGGATACCTTAATATTCCCTCACTCACTCCACAATGAGGCCCTCTGCTAAAACAATTGTACCCCCTACTCTAACTCTTCACTATATCAGAAAACATATTTTCAAAAGTATATTAAGATACATTTAATTTAGTTTTCTTTTCGTGTTACTTTTATTTTCAGAATAATAATTTAACAAATATTTACATTGTTACATTTTACTTTTTTATTTATTATTACATTGGCAATTATGATTAATAAAGTTTGAGTGAGTCCAATAAGGAAAAGTCAAATTATAAGTTTAATTCAAATTCTTATTTACTTTTTTTTCACTGGTTCTTTAAGATTTTATAGCTTACTTTTAAATACTTTTTTAAATTTTTTCAGTAATGTTGGCGTTTAAATTTATTGCAATATTTAAAACTTGAAGCAATGTGGATTTAGTTGTTACAGTTAGTAAGTTTTTATTTATTTATTTATTTATTGGAACAGACTAATTTAAAAACTGAAGGACCAAAAACTGTTTATACAATACTATTACATCTTGAAAATATTTTGTCTTATAAAAAATACTTTATTAAAAACGCATATCAATGAAAAATAAAAAGAATAAACCAATTAAGCGTTACAAATTCTTTTTTATCTGTCTAAGAGGTTTTACTGGCTTTTAGAAATGATTCTTGAAAACTGAATCAATAAATAATAGATAATTATTTATCATTCACAAGTAGAACAATATTGAACGACCATTTATATAATTAAATTGTTTCTTAAGGATTTAGTTGTTTTGTGCAATTTTTGAGTTTATGTTTTAGAGCTAGTTTTAGTTTCAATATTCGATACATTTAATTTAATATTTAAAATAGCATAATAAACATTTTTAGAACACTATTTCAATCAAAACATTAACAAATTTTGTTATTTTATTAAAAGGATTTGTAAGAAAATTAGTAAGAACATTTCGAAAAAAATATATATTACGGATTAGCTAAAATACAATATACTTCTCTTACAATGTTTTCGGAGAAATAATTGTCAGTGAATATTAATAATGTACAGATATTATATAAAATATTACCCCAAGCTAAAAATGTGCATTTCACGTCAAAGCCTTTTGCTTATATTCTATTAGATGTGATAAGTATAGATTAGTTTTTTTAAGAATCATTTTGTTATTTTATTCACCTATTTAACGTCTTTATAAATTGCAAGTCATATAAGTTTCATTTTATTTATTTATTCATTTATGCTGCAAATGTAATGTTTAAATATCATAAAAGCACTCTGTTAAATGAAAATATGCTTTTGAAACTTAATGATTTTAAAATCCATCCTTTTTCAAAAAATACCTTTATAAATTTTTGTCTCCCGTTTTATTTGTTTTCAAAATTAATTAATTCTTATATTTTTAAGATACTAACAGCAATTCGAGTAACCTCCAAAAATGATGCATGAATTGTCAATGGAAAATAAATTAACATGGGAAATTTTCTTTATAATTTGCAATCAATCCCTATAGTAGAAATGCGACTAAATTAATTAGCTACACCAATGATCCGTGTCATTTGATACTTTCCACCTATTCGACCGCCATCCACCCTAATACAGCAAATGTCATTACCACCCGTTGTTTTCTGAATTCCCACAATTTCGAATGAGAGCAAATACACATGCCTGGAGTAGTTTAAACGCATGACTGTTGAAATAGAAGCGCTGTCAACATGTTTACTCTCCTGATAGACGACGGAAGTAAAAGACTTCAATGAACCAAGCAGCCTACGCATAAGCGCATGCGTCGATGATTTCTAAAAATGTCAAACTTCATTGTGGTGCCATTTTTGAACTAAAGAGGAAAAATGACAACTTTAATTCATTTAAAATATTGTTGTAAATAAAAGAATCATTGATTATATTGATACTGTATTGAATATTCGTTTTAATTGTTTTATTTAAAAGGGTACCAGGACATACTCGAAAGATTAAAATGCGAAAATTTAAGACTCTTTGTGTAAGGGGCATATATCCTTAAAAATTTAAAATTGAGCTTAGATTTTTTTTGAGGGGGGATCTTAATAAAGATATTTTAATTATTCTGTAGAATTACAAAAATAATGTTTTAGGTAAAAAAAAAGCTTTTTTTGTTTATTTTAAGTTGGACATAATTTTAAGATCTCATAATACATAAACCATTTCCTCTAAAACAGTAACTCTTAAATATATAAAATATTTTTCGCACATGTATAAAAAAATACACAAAATATAGTGAACCTATTTTTTTAGTAAAATATTAAGATAGTTTCTTTAAAAAATCATAAAACTTTGTAATTTTGAACATTTTTATTTCACCCACCCCCTTTTTTACACATAAAACTATTTTTTTTAAAATTATGTAATACTTTGAATTAAAAAAACAGTTTCACTATATGCACAGGTATCTTGTATAGAAGTATTAGAAATTTGGAACCATACAATGCCACTGTGTTTTTTAAAAGTGTACCTGAAAGCAAAAAAAATTATGCTTTAAAGAAAAAAGTGAAAAAAATTAACATTTGTAAACGTTTGTTTATATTGTTGTCAATTACGTTTTCATATTTTGCGTTTATTTTATCAATTGACATATAAGTATTATGCATTTTTAGATTCAGAAAAATATGCACCAATTTTTAAAACTAAAATTGAAAAATCGATTTTTTGAATGTGAATGATGTCCTAGTTCCTTTAGATAGTGATCTAGAATGGTATAAGTAATTTTGACTTTTTAACTTATCTTGATATTTTCCAATATTCATTATGGAATTAAATATGAAATAATTTGGAATATTTTTATGAACAGATTTACGAGAATAAACAATTAATGGAATATTGAATGCAATGAACTCTTGGCTTACAAACTGCTGTATACAGATAAATTTTATCAAAAGGTTATTTTAGACTGATTAAGACATTAAAAGTAATTGATAATTGTAACATCAGATATTTTCTTCTCTGATAAAAAGAGGATCAAAATTTTTAGAAAAGTTAAAAATAAGTAGTAATTGTTCAATAATTGCATTTATTTTTTTAAAAAAAGAGTATGAAATGAAGAGTTGTTCACCTCTGAGAATAAAGTGAGTGATTGATTGTGAGGTTTTTTGCACAAGAGCCGATTTCAGTTGCACTTTGAGAGTAAAGAAAAATTGTAGACACCAATTATTATGTATGCATTTTAGTATAACATGAGATTGATACGTACCGACAAATATATAAAATAGAAGATGAGCACTTCTTGTCAAAAGAAAGAGATATTTCTCTTTTGTAATTATATTTTTGGGAGAGAAAATAAAATTCTGAATTTTTAGTCAAAAAATTTGTTTTGAAAGAGACTTACAATGAGATTTAACCCTTTATCGACAGCAATATGATTTACTGCAGTTTTTTTAATGCAATATTTTTTTTTAATCATTACATTGAAAAAAAAGGATATACATAAGCAAATTTAATTAGTTAGAGCTAATTAATTAATTAAAGATATTCAACTGTAAAATTAATTACACACACTGTCCACTTAAAATAAATAGTCAAATCGTTTTCTAATGTCTTCATTAACATACCAAAAAAATAAGAGTCTTTCCTTTTGACATTAACTATTTTCTGAACAAAAATGACAATCTGTATCCCTTTGAAAACGCAATTTCTGCTTAAAACTATTCGCCTTCACCGCTAAAATACTCATCATAGAACCCGCACTGCCATATATCTTGGAAGAGTGGATTTCAAAGAATATTCCTGCCAAGTATCGTCAGAGTATTCGTAAAAACGGTTATTCTATGTAATTTTAAATTGTGTGGTACTTATAAGTACCGTCGGTCGATAAAGGGTTAAATATTTCTAATACAGATAGTAAATATAAAAAAGCATTTTTTTTCTATTTCAAACTATTTATCTTAATTTTTTTAATTAAAACATACATTTTTATTACTGACTCTAAATGTAATGTTCTTTCTGAATCTTATACTTGTTCCACAAGCTAAAAATTATTTGCTTTCAATTATAAAAATTGTTTTTATTTATTATATAATTTTCAAATTTGTTTTTGGATTAAATAATAATTTTTAAAGCATTTCTTTTTCCTGGCATGTATCTTTCAAGTTATATAAATTTATAAAATATTTCCTCAAAAGTAACCAGTTTTTTGAAAGTGTTTTCATCATAATGCCATGTTTTTAAAAATTATATCTAAGTTTATTTATTTTTAAAAAATATTTTCAATGGTTTTTAAATGCAATTAGGCTACAATTCATTCTTTTTTAGTGATTTTAATAATAAAAAATATTAAATTTCTAAATCTGAATGATTGTAACCCATAACTGTGACATATATTTCAGAAAAATGGACCAAAATGGAAAAATGTTTTGACTGTTTAATTTTGATTCCTTATGTTATTATAAGAATTAGAAAAGGTTTTTTTTGTTACAAAAATAAAATTTTATATAAAAATTTATTATTTATAAAATTTTTATATAACATGGGGAAAAGTAATGGATTATAAATCTTTTAAATTTAAAAAAATTAAAACAAATTTTTGAAACAAAATGTAATAAAATTGTATAATATATATATTAAAAAAAAACAACAAATATGATTTTCAATAATAAATTTTTACAAATCTTTTTAATTATGGTATACCCCAAAAACACGGTACTACACACAAAACCCCAAAAATTGAACGCCTTGCGATAAACCTCGTTTTCCCCTCTTACCTTTCCTTTTTCATCGGTTTTACGACAACATAAAAACCCCGGTTGGTTGGGTAAATTTTTCCCATTGGGGGAAAAGTTCGGAAAAGGTCGACTTGTGGGCGCGGTTTTTACTGGCCCCAGTAGCGCAAATTTTATTTTGTTCGACAATTTGTTCAACAATTGCTATTCTATAGTTCATATTACCACCTCCGCGTTTCTTAAAAAGGAATTTCCCCTGGTCAGGAGATAAAAAATATTTTTTGGAATATTTTTACCTCGTTTTTTTTTGCAACTGGGCAGTGTTGTAAGATGTCGATCCTTATCCCACCCCCCATAGTGTTTTGTAGCGGGGAATCTTTTTGAATTTCTTTTTTTTTTTCTTATAATGAAAATAAAAAAATTTAAATTTTCCCCCCCCAAATGGTTCCACAAAATCCCCATTAGTATTGGGTACAAATGGGGGTTAAGGTATTTATGTTTTAAGTTGATAAAGTTAGATGAAACAAAAAATATTATTCTTAAAAATTGCTTTATTTAAATTATGGCATTGTATTACACTTATAATTATAAATTATTGTAAAATAAGAGCAGTTTCTTTCGTTTGTTTAAATGTAAATTGATCATGAATTTCAATCATATTGTCATTTCATTAAAAAAACATTTTTTAGAGTCAAATGATTTAATTGATTTATTTCAGAATAGATTTTGTTGTATACCTCATTATATAATATTTTTCTGTTAAATAAGCAGCTTTTCTTTCTCTACAAATTCATACTCGATTTGGGTCAACTTCTTCATCAAAATAAACTTTAACACCTTTATTTCATTCTATTGATACAATGGTTCTGCTGGGATTTTTTCTTTTTGAAAACTTGTGTCTATTGTATTCAATGTATTACTTTTATGAAATGAATAATATGAAAAAGATAAATGATAAATAAAATATTTCATTGTTATCCATGCATGTAAAATGTGTATAAATTAATTTTATTTGAATAAAATTAATAACATTTAGAAATTTCACGTTTGTGTTAAATAACTTAAAACATAGATAAGATTTAAAATGTTATTTAAATCATACTACTTGTATTATTGATTTTTTTTTGTCTTACAATAAGAAACATTTCTTAAAATTACGTCAAAATAAAAATATGATAGTTTTACATACAATGTATCATGAATTTTAATACTTAGATGTATTATTTATATAAATTAAAACAAAGCTATATATATATTCATTGTACAGCTTTATATTCAGAGGTTTTTGACTTTCATTATGCGATTCTATTCTGTCGTATCAATTCTCTACGTCTTTGAAGGAGGTCGTGCACAATTCACTATATCATTTATACAAATATGTAAGTAATTAAAATGGAACATATTTTTGATTTAATATATGATAAAATTCTTGTACAAGTCTAGAGGAAAGATTAATCTTAGGAATTGTGTACTTCATCTGTGGTAGGTTTGTGCGGGTTTAATTTAAAGTGACTTGATTTAAACTTAGAATAATATAACTTTAAGATTTATTGTATATCCCTCCCAAACTTTTCCTTTTTAAAAGGAAAATTTTTCAAAATACAATTTTATATGTATGTATATGTTTGCGTGTGCATGTCTGCGTATGTATGTGTGTGCGTGTGGGGGGTGCGTGTATGTGTAGGCGTGCGTGTGTGCATGTCTGCGTCTGTCGGTGTTTCCTTGCACAAGTGAGACTTTTTATTGCAGTAGAAAGTCAATCATTTACTTTTTAATTTTTTATTCATCCACGATCGCATCAGAGAGTCTTCAATGTACGATCTCTCAGCAACGTAAACTGACTGCATTTGGTATTGGGATGTATAGTTATTTTAATCTCTGCTAATTCCTCATTTTTTTACAATAGGTTTCAAATGGAATGTAACGCGTGAGAAAGTTCTGACTTATTTCATAAAAGGAAATAAAAATATTGATTTTCAGTCCTGTTCGCTTATTAATAAAATGCATTATACCTTTTAAAAAGTAAAAGGATGAAGTTTTACAAGCATGGTAGAGTGAAAATATTGAAATAAATGAAATACATAAGTGCTTGACAGACTTTTCGCTCCAAATATATTTTTAATCATTTTTACCCTTTCAAAGAGTATTTTAATCTTTTTTATTAAATTAAAATTCTCTTTTTATATTATTTTAAACCCCTAAACTTTCCGATGTTTTAAGAAAATGAATACTTATTTAGAAAAGTTTTTGTAATTATTTTTTTTTCCTTTTTTAAAACGAAAAGGTTTTCTTGACTGTTCGGGAACCCGATTTTTAAAAAAAAATTAAAAAAGAAACATTTTTTATGAATTTTTTGGGGAAACTTTGGGAAAAAGAATAATGTATTAAAAATTTTAAAAAGGGAAATTTTTCAAAAAAAAATTTAAATACATTTTTTTAAAAAAAATAACTTAGAAAATTTTTCAAAACAGTTTCCTTTTTTTAAAAAAAGTTTTTGTAATAAAATTATTTTTTGGTTTAAATAGAAAAAACTTTTTCCAGAGTCTTGAACCGGGGTTTTGAAAACCAAAACTATTTTTTAGAGTTACCACCCATTGAAATAATTATCGGCGTTTTTTTTTAAAATTTCTCTCCTATGTTGTAGTAAAATATGGATAAATCAACTTCTAAGACATATATTTCACAAATTCTAGTTCAGCCTCTGTACAGAGGTCTGATCTATACACAGGCAAAATATTATTGTAATAGAAGCATTTTTCATAAAAGGAGAGTGTTTTGAAAATTGATCATTCTATGCTAATTTTTTGTCAAAATATTGTACTTAAATAATTTTATATTGTTAATAATATAATATTCTTAAACAATTTTATATACGTTTTCTAATCTAAGGGACACTAATTATCATAAATATTATCCATCTATACGCTTTTGCAAAGTCACGGTTCCTTAATATACCTTAATATAACTTGTGGTCGTAAAATTCTAATTAATTTGCCCACATACAAGATGCCCAAAAATAGCACCCAAACTCTGCACAAGCAGGATCTCTCGTTGGAAGTACATAAAAAAATGATCAAAGTGCTGTATCTGTACTATCCAAAATACGAGAAAAATACGGTCAATGATAATGAATTAATGATGATATATGATGGCTTATGATGACGCTTTGGTGCATTTCTGTGCTCCTATACATGAATGGCTGGATACAGAATACTTCGCCCACTGGATCGGACGTCAGATCTCATATAGCAAAAGTTTTCCCTTAGGGGCGATCTCAAGGATTTGGTGTATCTGTTCGCAGTGATTTTTCAAAAAGACCTGGTTGCTCGTAGGCATGCTGCTTTTTCTTCATTGGACACCCCTGGTGCGACGTGTGTACTCGTTCCTTCTAAGCACGTTTAAGCCTGCCTCCAGATGCTCAGCTAACAATCTGAGCATCTGTCTTAATATATATTTGCAAATACTGTTGTGGATGTGTCCGATACCGTGTTTTTCCTTAGCACCGGCATACTTTATTTTTTGTATTTTTCTCTTAAACTATGGATCCTATAGGAAAAGTTGTTTGGGTATTTTTTATGTATTCCCAATGGTGAATCTAGATGTGAAGAGTTACGACGCTATTTTTGGGACACCCTGTATATTTGTGTGATAATTATTTTCTCAAACTTTTTTAATCTGTGGCGGTTATTTTTGACGTAGAAATATAAAAGATAAACTCATATTTTTCATGTTATATTGATTATAAATATAAAAGCTCGAGTGAGTATATGTTATTTTAAAATACTGGTTTTCAATTTGTTAATAAAGACAAATATTTAATTGAAACTGCTCTCTGTTTTTATTCTCTAAAGACCAATATAAGCTGTACTGGATTATTAAATTGTTCATTAAGTGTACATTGTGAAATCTAGGTTAGCATATTGCATAAATTTTAAGAAATTCGAATTTTTTTCTTAAAATTTAGATGGTGCTGACGTGAACAATAACTGCTTTAAAAAATATACCCTATTAGCCCTTGTAATTTAAACATAATCGTAACATTCTTGTATTTTAACTTACATATTGTGTTGCCTCTAAAACATTAATAACTCTCTTCCCGTCTGATTTAATTTAGGCTATAATATTCTATGGAATTTTAAAAAATAACAGCATTAAGATCATTCAATTTGAAGTTCATGCAACGCTTAAAATTACGTGAAACAGCTCATATTCTTACAGTATACATTAGTAAGAAATGAAAATATCGTTCAAAATGAACGATATAGTAAAAATTTACATATATATATATATATACTATACTATTCTGTTCGAATTAATTGGGACAAATGGGAAAGAAGGGAATTTTTCTAAAACCTTAGCTTTTTATCATTATATACCTTAAATAGACTGAAAAATCTGAATTAGTACGAAGTATGCCTTTCTTTAGCAGAAATAACCTTTTCAACACGTCTTGGCATTGATTCCAGATTGCACTAGAGTAGCACACATGTTCTTGATTTCATCATCTTGGAAACATACCAATATAACCCTTTTTGTCATTTGCTCTGTTGTCATGCGATTCATCTTTGCAAAACGGTTCTTGAGAATATGCCATCAGTTTTGAATAGGATTTAAGTATGGGAAATTTCCAGGCCAATCGAACACTTTTATTTTATTTTCCCATATAAAAGTATGGACCAATTTAGAATTGCGACAAGGGACCAAATCATATTGAAATGTTTCAAAAAATGTTTCCATGAATGGAACAATCCTACTGCGTAACATTTCTAAATATTTGACAGAATTCATCATTTTTTTAAGAGGAACTAAGCCTCTAGGGTTATTTGTTTTGAAAAAACCCCAAACATGTGTTTAGAAGGGTTCTTTACAGTGTGTTGGATATGATATGGTAATTAATAACATAACTACACTTTATTTATATCTCTGCAAAAATGAATGTTTCATCACTCAAAATCACCTTTCCAGTCGTTGAATACCCATGATTGATATTTTTTGGCTAAACGTTTTTTATCATTTTCTGAGTCAGAAATAGTTTTTTCCTCGGTCTTTATTGCCTTAAGGTCTCCTCCCAGAAGCCTTTTCCGTGCAGTTGAGTTACTTCAACACCATTATCCAATAAATCCCTTCAAAGGTCTATGTTTGTCTTTTTGTATTTATATTAAAATTTTGACAATTCGAGTAGTTTTCCGCTTGCGCCCACATTTTCTTTTCTTATTGAAGACGATGATCGAGAATTTTGAAATGTTCTTAAAATTCTCGAAACACTTAATTCGATCCCACAAACTCCCATAGTTATATTTCTCATAGTCGTAGAAGTATGTGTCATTAAGAGTGATTTATCTTAGCGCGATTCCCCCTCGGAGTACAATCCATCTTTGAACTAGTAAAAGTAACGTGTTGTACAAAACGGAAAACTAAAAATACAATTTGCCCAACTGAAAGGCTGCCAACTGAGCTCCTGATAAACTAAAATGAATAAATTATAATCAAAGTCGATCGGTCACACTTCCTAAAAACAGATATAATGGGCTTGAGGTGGTTCGGGACATCACTAGTAATCACATATCAACTCAAACAAGAAAAACATGTTTGTCCCAATTAAATCGAACTGTATAGTGCGTGCTTTAACATTTAAACTGAGGGGTTTGCAAGCTTCTTTTCTTGAATTTATGCTTTCGTTTTTAAATTATTTATACGATTTCCTATAATATATGATATTTAGGGATGTAATCGTAAATTCCTTTGTACGTGTAAAAGGGGATTCACAAGTAGGAATAAATAAAGAATTTCGTTAACGCGTAATAACGAATGGAATATATATTATATATAATTCCTCTTTTCTATGTTACCATGCATTTATTTAGAATTAGACGGCAATTTTTTTGTATATATATAGGCAATTTTTCAAATAATTTTGCTCCTTACTTATTTTTGCGATTTATTAGTTTTCCCTTTTGATATTACTATTATTATTAAAAATTTTACCGGCAAAGTATGAAATCCGGCATTCTATAGAATGCCTAGGGATTGTATATAATGCCTAAAACTAGCCGGCAATGTAAGAAATGATTTATATTTCCCACATGCCTAGGCATTCTATAAAATGTCTAATGAGAAACCGGCAAAGTATGAAATAAATCTCCGATTCGTTTCGAATATTGCATGGCAAGACACAAGACTTTTAATGCGTGCTTCAGACTCTCAATTTGACAGTTGCACTTTGCGATTTGTTCGGAAGTTTTAAATTACTCAAATTTACTACACACAGCAAATAAAATTGTTTTTTCCCGTGTTGCATGAAAATGAAGCAGCAAGGTGTAGTAACGAAGAAAGAGTCATGGTCTATAGCACTGACTTGTGTCTGAGTGGGCCCGATCAAAAAACCGGGGGCCTTTTTTTTAAAAAAACTCTGTTCAAAAAGTTTTCCCGTAGTGGGGCCCCGTTCTTTATTTTTGGTCTATAGACTTGAAACAACTATTCGACGACCAACTGCCCAAAATTCGATTTAACGATGCAAATAATAATAATAAAAACTTTTTAACGAAAGTACTTATTAGAAATTAATAGCTGATGTACAAAATGACTACTAAGAAGGAACCCAGGGAACTATTGTTGCCGAATAATAATGTGATGAATGTGGAAAATAAATATAAACTCATTTAACCTGTTAAATAAAGCGAGTATACTGCACAGCAGTGGTCCCCAACCTCCGGTCCTTGGATCAAATGGTATCAGGCCACTCAAGGAGCATTAAATTATCTCCATTTTATTTTCTGGGTGATTCTCTGGTGTTTGTGGGACTTTCTACTTTATATTTCAGGTAAAATCACTTTATATTCTTTTTTTGTGTAACTGGAGTTAATTCTGAAGCATGTTTATGTACAATTAAATGAAAATTATTAATTCAAAAACACATAAACAATCAACATCCCACCTTCATCAGGCCGTGATAAAATTATCAAAAGTTGAACAATCCGCGGGTATAAAAGGGGGGTTGGGAAGCATTGCTATGCAGTATCACGTCATGGGTTTTGAGTTTTTTTGCTATTCAATCGGCTTTTGGACATGAAAGAACATAATAAAATTCCGAAAGAACTTTCAAACACAAATTCAATAACGTTAGACATTATAATACCGAACTGTACATCCACCTTTGTGATCCTTGCCAGAAAAAACAGAAAATTATTTTAAAAAGGCACAGTTGTGAAACATGACATTTTTTTCCTAATGCCAATATATTGGCACATGTAGTGAGTGGCAAATAAGATGGTTTCTAACGACTTGTGGAAGTTTTGAAGGAACTTTAAAACAAGTATATGTGAAATCCCAATTTTCTTTGTGCCCTAAGAACTTGCTTAGAATTCAAGATATTCCGACCGCACGGAATTCCTCTCCAGTCAGTTGCAATTGGGCCAAAGATTCGTCAAATGCATGTGTAAAACAAAGTACCAAAATAAGAATTGTTTTTACGTGATAAATGTAATGAAATGTAATTCAAAATGTTATTCAGACCTTCCATGTTGTAACAAGTAGATTAATTTTAATTTCTTTTTTTTTATATGAAAATTTTGTTTCTCCTTAACAAGAATTTATTTGGTACAACTTTCATTTTTCTTTATGTATTTTGAATAATTTTTCTAATGGCACTCTCATTACTTCTTCAAAATAACATTTGTATATTTTGAAATGTATGTCATTGATATAATAGCCTTGTCTTGGCCGGTTTTCATACTTTGCCTAAAAACGTCAGGCATTCTATACAATGCCTTCGCTTCATACTTTGCCGATAACATATATACAAATACAATCATATATCAGTTTTGTAACTATAGCTCTATCGATTTCTGTCTAGCATAGCTGACAAAACTGAAATGAAAACTGTCAAGATAATAAGTTTAGTTAATGTTGAACAAGAATTTTTAGAATTATTTATCTTGACAGTTTTGAGCATATTTCTTGAAGCGACAACTATACTTGGAGGGGAAACCAAAGTAAAGATAGAGACGAGACACTTTATATATTTTACTGTAATATTTTCATGTAGAAAGGTATTAGATAAAGGTTACCAATGGAATTTAAAAGTTATATATAAGAGTTTTAAAATCTCGTTACAATGTTTAAATATGTCTGTATACATTAATTTAACTTTCTGGGAAATGTGTAAGGTCGTATAGTATTAATGTAGTTTCTTTTAAGTAACATAAAATATCTTGTTATTATTTTGAATTTAATATTGATATCGTTTGAATTCTAAGCAAATGAATGTACATTTAAATTTTCTTCACTTCTATAATATATAAATATTTGTATATATATATATATATATATATATATATATATATATATATATATATATATATACATCATGGCTTGGATTAATGAAAAGTGCAGCCGTTTACCATATGATACTTTATTTCAATATTTCAGCAAATCGTTCCGTTTTAAGCCATGACGGGGGTCATTTCAGTTTTGATCGGGAGCGAGGTGCCGTTCTCCCAGGGTTTTTAAGTCCGACAAAGGGAAGTCAAAGTACTTAGGGCGGAAGGTGGGTTTGGGGTTTCTTTGGGGAAGTTTACCCCAACTGACATTTAAAGGGCTGGGGATTCATCATATATGTATATATATACTCTGTCACAAAAAATATATGTATGCCCAGAAGGAAATGAGATACTATTTCGAAACTTAACATGTATGTAGTGTATGAGGGAATTAGCAAATCATTACAAATTCTAAAGAACAGATTGTTTTATTAAGAAGATATTGCATGAAAGAGGTTACAAATCAATGGGAAAGAAAATCCACTTTTTGGAGCCATGAAAAGCCGGAAAATCGGCATGGCACCCAAATCAAAAAGAGATTTATAAAAAATTGGGGGCCCAAACCCGTGCCACGGCTGAGCTGTAAGAATTACACGCTAAGAATTATTGAAAAATTTAAAAAATATAATAATAAATGCTAATTTATTATTTTTTTACTGTTTTATTGAAAGATGGTTGACTGAGACGAAACATCAAAATTTATTTTAAATACACTTAATTAAATTGGAATAGAACATTATAATGTAGACAACACCCCTCATTGTTGTGGGCGTTGATTTTCCAAAGGAAGTGCATTCGTGAGATTCTGGAATTTGAGAGAGTGTGTCTTAAAATATCTGGAAGAAAACAATGAACTTCCCGGTGAGTGCTTGCTTCTCAAGAATGAAGATAGGCTATAAGATTTATCTTTTCTTGCTGATATATCTTCTTTTGTTAGCACACGTTTGCCTTTTTGTCTCGTTTTTGGAGAAAGAAGAGAAACTGATGCACACCAAAACCAATCCGATTTTGTTAGCATCTTCGAGAACTATTCCTAATGTAGAAGACCCAGTATAAAATCTATGAATTGAAACACCATATTAAAAAAGTACTGCCTATTTAATAATTATTTATAGAATTAAATTTTTCTGCTCACACATTTCTTTTTTTACCTATCCTAACTGATGGAAACTGAAAAAACGATTTAACAATAAAACTTAAGTTTGTACTTTTGTCTTATTTTTTTATATTATTTTTAAATTTCCACTGCTTGTATGTCAGTGTCATAGCATTAAATATTTTTTTCACCCCACCCTCTGACCTTAAGTCGTTTATTTCAGGCTGTAGTATCTTAGGTGCTTTAGCAATATCAGTAGTAATGGGACAACTGAGCATATTGAGTTTAGGCTCAATTTTCCTGAAATTCTGAAATCTTGTGACCTTGACCTCTAGACTTTGCAGATGTGATCTCTTAGTAGAAACATTTTCAGGTACTTCGTTCTTCTAATAGGAGAACATAAAAGACGTATCTTTGCGCTGGGAAAGAAATCTCGATTCAAAGCGGATTTTCTGACTGTCTTAGAAAATTGCATAAAACCTTTTTGTGGACTGCTAGTTTCCCACTCCTGCCTTGAATAATTCGTACTAAAAAAAAAGAATATCATAATATTATAAAAATTTGAAAATTATGAAAATGTATAATTCGAGGATATATATATATATATATATATATATAGATATACCTCTATATAACGAAGACGATTAATCCCGAAAAAAGGTTCGTTATATAGAAAATTCTTTATATAAAGGTTCAACTTTCAATTTTCTTTATAAACCACATAAAACAAATTTTAAATTCATAAACACTATATATTAAAAAAGGTATAATTCACCACACATTTTTGTAAATTAATATATATTTAATTTATACACCTTGCCTATAAAAAAAAGAAAAAAAACTGCAAGAAAAGATTCTTGACGCCTTTATCCACTTCTTGAAGAAGTAAATTTTTTTCTTTGATGCTCAAGCACTTACGTTTTGTCATTTTCGAGCTATAATAAACGAAGTTACCAGTACGACTGATGTACTACAAATGGAGACAAGTTCAAGGACACGAGACTCCACTGAGGGTGAAAAGGGATATAGAAGATGTTTCCAGTGAAATGAACAGTGGGGGTTACAGGTTGTACTTCTTGGATGAAATTCAAAGAATTCTATTGTTCTCGGTGAGTTAGGCACCTAATAAAACCATTTTAAGATTTATGACCACCATAAAATGTGCTAAAAGAGAGAATAACTTGAATTGTCCAGAAATACACTTCAAAAATAGGGAGAAAAAAATTGAATCCCAAGAGAAAATGTTTGTTATATAGAAAATGCATTTCGCTATTGAGAGGATATTTTACAAAGAAAATCGTGAAATGTTCTTGGTTCCAGGAAAAAGTTCGCTATATAGTAAAATTCGAAATGTAGGGGTTCGTTATATGGAAGTTCGACTGTATATCCATATATTTAAACGTTCGAAAATGTTTGAATTGAATGGCTTCCATGAAATTCTTATTCCAATATAATATGTGTTTGTTTTTTTTTTTTGCTGAAACTTTCAGATAAAACTTTCACTTTTAACAGGGAACTTAACCGGTGCTTTCATCAAGCCACGCAATGAAGTGGTTAAACTACAATAAATCTTATAAAACCATAAGAGAAGTGGGGGGAAGTTTGGAATCGTTCCAATTCACGAATCACGAAATGTCAACACTTCATTCGCTAATTCTTCTTCCATCTGTTATCTCTTTTTATCGGTTTTTAAACGCTCAATAGAAACCATTCAATGTTTCTTTAGTTGTAAATAAAAACATGATGTGGATTTGAAAGAATACAAATTTTAAAAACTTGTAGAAGGCTTACTTAAAAAATGTGTAGTTGTATTAAGCTTAAGAATTTTAAATGTATTTTGAGTCATGTTTATTATGATTCTGTTTTGTTATTCAACATTTACTTATTCAAAAATATTTATGTGCTGTTGGAAAGAAATGCATTGAATCCTTTTTGATAGATTTCTGCAACATAAAATTTTTTTATATAATATATTGGCAAAATTCCAAAATGCGATAGAAAAAATTCCAGCAGACAGTCTGGAAAAGTGAAGTGTTCTTAGTGCTATTTTCTTGAATATTAATCTTAAATTTTCTTATGTGATATGGAGTGAAACTCTATAAAATTCTAATTTAAAGAGTTTGACGATGAAATCATGAGGAAAACTCGTTTTAAAAGAATTCTACATAAGAAATGTGCAATTTTGAGTTTCTTATATCAATTTAGTTTTATCATCTTATCATGTATCAAGATATGCATGATTATTAATAACTAATAATATATTTCCAAAAAAAGGGTTTTGAGACCACATCAGGAGGCAATAAAAAGCTCCTAAAAATGTAAAATATGGGAAAACTAAGTACAAATTACAAGCAAACGCGTTACAAAAACAAAATGTATTTAGCTGAGAAGGTCTGAAGTTTTTTCTAGGACATTAAAATTTTATAATGGTTATATAATGCGGAAACCTTCTTTAGAAATTTATTTATTCAGTTACCCCCTATATGCATATCTATATAAACATATATAAGAAGAAATTAAGCGTAAATTAAATATCCTATAAATCAGAGGAAGCTCAAATTCTGAAATAGAAAATCAAAAACAAGAAATTAATATATATAAAAAAAAGTTAATTGCGCAAAGTGTTAAACTGAGATGTCACTGACTCAGAGCAGTGAAATAGGGTTAAGTGTGCTTCATAGAATCTTTGTTTTCCCTTTTAGCAGAAAATTTGTACATAAGAGTGCTAGAAAAATTAAAGAATATAAACATAACTAAACAACACTTAGACCTAAATTTTGCACGTGTAAGCAAACAGTCAATTATTAATCAACTTAATTAATGAGAATTAATACAAAATAAATGGAAATGTAGTAATATTATTATTATTATTATAATTACTACAAACATTAAGAATTTTTTCACGGAAGTTGCAAAATTAGAAAATCAGAATACAATTTTAATGAAGCAAAAATTATCATTAGAAGTATAATCATAATCTTGTACCCTGTTAAAAATAGCAGACATAGCAGAAAAAAAATTGTGCTCTTGTAAAATATAATATGAAGCAACTCTAAAAACTTTGCTCTTTTACAATTTAAAAAGGTTAAAATCAATCTTCCGGCGAATAACATTTGTTCAAGAAATAGCTTGAAATCAGTGTTTCTCAGATAGCTGTATAATTTATCCATTTGTTGTGAATTGTGTGAAAATATGGCGATGGAAGAGCATAATTTGTCATTTTAAGTTTCATCACGATTATCATCACTTCATCGCAACACGTAGTGCCACTCATTGGCTCGCGGGCCTCAATGAACGGATGGATTATCGATGTTGCTATGGCAACACTGACGTCATTGACGCGTGGGTCTTGGCGCTGTCGGAATAATTCAGTTAACGCTACCAAACGGGAAACGATCGCCAAAGGCGACGATCGAGACTCCGGTCAGAGATTGAATTAGATATTTTTAGGTTTACTTCCGAGCGGGAATTTTACGGATCCTTCGTTATTGATCACATCCGGAATCAAAAAAGTTCTTCCGGAAATTCGCAATGCGGTTTTTTTTCTCCTTTTAATTTGTTAATTACGAGAGTACTTGAGAGTTTTCGGAACAATTTTTCAAAGAATAACAATTCATTCAATTCTGTATGTGTCTATATGCATCCATTTTCAAAAAACATTCGTGAAAAATATAGATAAATTCAATTTTATGTGTTTAAATAAAGTTTAAAATAAAGTCAACGAGTCTATCTTCAAATTTTTGCATTATTTGAAAATTTACTTACATTAACAAATTCACGTTAAATATTTTCTTTAAATTAGTCTGGCAACAATTTTCATGCATTTGCACATGTGTTAGAACTTTTGTTCTAAAAATTTATTCTGTTAAGACTTTTTTCCAATATGAATACCTTTGTGTCAAAATTATCATTAATGATAATTGACAATATCATTAATGATAACGATTTTAAAATGACTGATCTTTCTGTTATTTGATGGAAATATCCCTTCAGTTTTTGTCTCATTGGAATTTCCTATATGACGCAATTTCCATTTGGGAGGTACTAGCAAATCACAGTATTCCGCATTTAAAGTGAGTAAAGTTTCTCCTAAGTTTTTCTTTTTCTTTTGGCATTGGGTATTGCCAAATCTATATAAAAATCACTGCGATCTACTTGTCTAAAGAAGGTATCATGGCTATAAGGATGATGTTCGTCGTAATATTAGAATGTAATTTAATTACATTACAGCTTTCTTGTACTTAATGTTTGATTAGCTCACTGTTTTCTGACAAAGAAATATTTCCCAACCATTTTACAAAGACTAACTTGTGATCACTTCTTTACAAACTATAAAATCACACAATTCTTTACTGGTCATGGTACTTTTACAGTGTACCTCAATAGATTTAACCTGTGTCTTTCCAAACTTTGTTATTATAATGTTGGTGGGGAGCAAAGCGTGGAGCATATTATCCATCGTTGTTCAAAATTTAAGAAAAAGAGAAAATACCTGAAAAACAAGTTGCACACTCTTAAAATCAACTGGCCTCCTAATTTTTTTCAACTCCTTTCAAGTAAAGCTTCCTTCACTTCATTTTGTGTCTTCATCGATCTGATTTTGTAAATTTTTCACTTCTCTATTTTTATAACTTCATTGTTTTGTTTTGTAATTGTTTTATTTTGTAATGCATTTTTGTTTTTGTAACTTTTTTGTTTTTGTAATTTCCTTATTTCGTAACCTTTGTTTTGTTATATACTTTTATCTTATCTATCTTGTTCTGTTTTTTTACTTACTTCTGTAAGCCCCGTTTTATACTTGTGGTGCTCGGAAATTGTTTCATATGTCTTGAATAAAAAAATTAAGTTTTGAAAATTTCACTTTTTTTATTTTTACATTAATGAATTAAAAGTTTAATACTTTTATACTTTTTACATACTTTGAGTTCTGTTAATTGTTTCTGATGCACTGAGAAATTGATCGTGTATCAATTTTGATATAATTTGCATCAATGTTTAATTAGGTTTCTTTTATCTCAAGCTTCGAAATAATATATTTTTAAAATAAAATAGAATTGTGAATTCTTTTTACGGTGTTTGGTATTATATAAAACTATGAAAACATTTATTTTCATTGAGTCCTATGATCACAATTTGAATAATACAGTATTTCTGATAAAAGTGTGCTTTAAAAAAATTTGATATCACTTGTAAATTGATTAATTAAATTTTTGAAAAAACAGTTTACAAAAATAATATTTTTTAATTTGTTGTATTATTTTCTATATTATGAGAAGTCAAATTCATTTAATTATATTCTATAAGTACCTAATTAAATTATAGTAAATTAAAATTATTCCTGACAGTTACAAAAACACTTTCAGCAAACGATCACATTTAAATATTTTATTATATATAAATCAAAAGGAGAAGAATTCCTTCCCTTGACGTTGCGTGCAGTTCAAAAGAATTTGAAATACTATATCAGTCAAATTTTTTTTTTCCGTTTTCAAATTGAAATTTCTTAATGATTTTTAGTTATCATATTAATTAGTTATTCAGGAAGCTAATGAAGAGCAATTTTTAAAAAACTTATGAAGCAACGAATTCTTAACAAGTTTTATATGCTTATAATAACATAAATTTTTTTAATAATAAACCAAAGAGTTAATTAATTTTAGAATGGTTAGAAAAATATTAAACACAACATATTTAATAACTAATCCCATAATCATTAATCTATTTATTAAATTAAATAGAATACTAAATGATAAATTTATTCTTTTAATTGTTGTATAAGACCTTAAAAACAAATACTTACTACAATTAATGAATTAAAGAAACTTCTTATCAATTGCTTAAATGTCCCATTTCTTTATCCATATCACAATATATAAACTCAAACAAAGATTAATTTGAGTATTTCAATTAAAATAATTCATTTCTGCTAGGTTTTTAATCAATGAACAAATTTATTTATAAAAGATTTGGTTTTTAATTTCGAAAAATATTCATACTTATGGTCATAATTTTAAGCCTTACAAATAATTATTTGAATGCTTCTATGACTTGTATCTAATTACTTTAGCAACTTTATCAGTATAAATAATAGTTTATAAATTTAAAATGAGAATATAAGAAAAAACATGAGATCAAAACAAAATATTTGAAGTATAAAATTCATATTAGAATTAAATTTCACATTTTATTAAAAACTGGGGAATTAAAACTTATGTTACCTTAATAATATCATATATACATTGTAACAATTATATAAAAATATTGTGTTTTCGAAGTTAATTTTTATATTTATCTTGCTCGTTAAACTTTTGTTTACGACGTATAAAATTATTTTGAATGGGAGGATATTTTCTTCAAAAATATTTTAATATTATTGTTTTCTTACAGTTTTTCTCTGCGGGTTCTTTTAAACATTGTTTTGTGAGCATATTAAAGACAAATTTAATTTAATTTTTGATTCAGAAAAAAAAATTTTTAATAAAACTTTAAACTTGATTTAAAAAAATTTGAAATTTTATAAAATTGAATATTTTATGTAATTTTATGTATAAAAATATAAGTTTGATGGAAGAAAAACTATGTTAAGCATTTACAAAAAATTCACTTTCATATTTCCTGATATTTTTATTTTTTCTTATTTAGAATTGATTTTTTTTTATTCCATGAAAAAAAAATGACAATAAGTGTTAATCAGTTCAAAATTACAGTTCGGGTTTTCGACATTTGTTAATATTCAAATATAATTATACAAAAAATATTCCTGTTTTGTTATTTATAAGAATAAATATTATCTCACTTACCTCTCTTTTACTTTTTAAAAAAATTAAATCACGAAATGATATCCCCAAAAATATCATATTCAAGCGTTTTTTTAAAAAATTACTTGTATACCTAAAATTGAAATTTAATTTTTTCTTATATATATAAATATGCATCCGTATCACATCTATACGAACTGCACTATAATTTATTTTGTGTGTGCGTGTTCGTGTGTGTGTGCGTGTGTGTGTGTGTATGTGTGTGTGTCATTGTTTTCTAATTTTTTTCTCGCAATCGATGTATTCAATCAAAAAAAAATAACACTAAAACTCTGTTACGATTATTGTTCATACATCTCCTTACACTTATGAACCAAGTTCAAATGACAACATATTCTTTAATTTCATTTTTTATGTATTCTAAATCAATTTTAACTTGCAGCGCCTCCCCCCCCTCCCCTCTCTCCTAGAAAAAAAGGCTTTATTTTAAATCAAGCGTTAAAGAATAATCAGGCGAATGTTAATCGTCCATTTGGAGTTCAAACGTATGATTCCAAGCAACTGTACCTTTGTTTCTCTGCTATTTTCCTTCTTTTTTTTTCCATCATCTGAATTATTATTTGAATTTTTACTTCAAAGGTAAAAATGAATAAATATTTCCTTCTGAATATCCCTTCATTGACATAAAGTTGATTCGTGGTTTAGTTTAAAAAGAAATTTGGGAAGTGGTAACTTTGATTGCAAATATAAGCCCATATATGTTTATTTAGAAACTCAATATTCGTGCTGCAAACCCAATACAGAGTAATAAAGAATAAGTTGAAAAAGGTGTTTGGTTTTTATAAATGCAAAAATGAGAAGAGTTATTCTAACATTGGAAATATTATAGTGTATCGCGACAAAATAAAATGAATAAGAAGAAATACATTTTTAATCCCCATTCTTTACTTTGAAGAGGAATATATTTATTTGTAACAACACGCCATTTCAGTTTTCTATAAATTCATTTCGGATCCTTCTTATTTAAAAAAATTTCGACATAAATGAACGACAGCATAAACTTATTTTTTAAAAAAATAATACAATTTAATATAAGAATAATGAAGCAGCAAATTTAGCCAAAACTAAAATAGATTTGGATCTAAATGTCTTGTCAACGTTTGTACCAAATAAAGATAGAGTCCCGAGATTCTGTACATCTTGAAGAATAAAATTTATTGTACAGAGCCAGGGTTTCATTTAACTTTAATCCGACTTTAACAGGTTTCTGTCTACCCTAAAATCGTGACTTTTGCCAAAAATTAGAAATTTTTTTTTATTATTATTATTTTATTTTATAGGCCATCTTATGAGCTTTATAAAAGTACCAAGTTTATTATTTTCCATTCCCTAGAACAAAAACCAAGTTTTAGTAAAGCCAGATGCCACTAGTTAAAGCAAGATATCATACTTTAAATGCATTTTACTCGAAATGTGCTTTTTTTTTATTTTTATTATTATTTTTTTTTTTTTAATTTTGAAAATGCTCAAACGGAGACAGTGATTGCTCAAAAGGTTTTGGGAAATAATTAACTGATTTTTTTCGTGTATGTTCTGTATAATAGTAGAAATGTTTTAACAATCAGATTTATCAATCATAGTTTCGTTAGAAAATTTACAGTCCCTTAAGTAAATATAATCCCTGTTTTTTTTTAGCATTTTCATATAATAACTAAGATTAAGTGCTCTAGTTTTTGTAAAAATTAAAATATCTCTTATTCTTAAAGTCATTTCAAAAATAAATAGCTAAGCAAGACATCAAAATTGAAAAATTGAAAATTTGTTCATAAACTTTTTGTACAAAAGGGGCCCTGTTTATGTATTTTTTGTGAATTGTTACTCATTTTTTTCCCTTTTAGTAGTAATATAATTTCTTTTTCTTTTCTTAATTTTAGTATTTATTTTTAAATGTACTAAATAAATCTAAAAACCACAGCAACAAAAAATCCCCTTAATCTCCATTTTAAAAAAAAGTTATCGCAAATAGTCGGATATCTTAATATGTTGTTTCAATATTTATTTTTATACAACCACATATATATAAGAAAGTTTATACACACTTACTCTATTTAAAATTTGAGATCTCCATCTATATATAAATTGAAATGCATGTCTGTAAAACGGTTTACTGAGCATATACCGTGTTAGTGCTGAGAAGGAAACATCTTTTATTTGGGGAAAAAACCGAGTGAAAAAATATATTAATTTACTAATTTAAAAAAAAAAGAGTTCTATGATTATTTTTACTTTATCAATGAAAATATATATATCCTAAAGCAAATGAAATCTTATCGGTACTGAAACTGATATCTAAATAAAGAAAAATGGAATAGACACCTTAAATAATAACTATTACTTTCATTTAATCTAATTTAACCGATAAAAAAAATTATGGTATGGGAAAAAGATTATGTTTTGTGAATAAGAATTCTAATGAAATTAAATATGGAGAATCTGCCAAAATTAATTATTCATACTAACATTCTACATTTTCGTTCATTTTGAATTATTTCTGCAACGTACAAAAAAAAAACAGTTCTAGAAATATTTTCCAGTATTAAACTTTTTATATTAAAAGAAAAAAATATTTAAAACCTGAAAAAAAGAAAGATAGCATTTTCTAATTACTGAATTTTTAAACATAAAAATAAAATTAAAATTAAAAACTTAATTTAATATTGATTTAAATCTGCCTAGCGGAAATTTCTTCTTGTTTTTTTAATTGAGACTAAAACTTATATGAAAAAAATAGTAAGATTCTTAAAATCTACTTTTTTTTATTTCGTAACATTAATATCGTCTTTTTAAGTACCTGAACACCACGTAAGCTCATTATGTAACAAATGTGGAAAAAATAATTAAAGTCTTAAGTTATTTCTATTAATGAAATAGGAATGGGGAGAATGAAGTTTATATATTTTAAAAATCCTATTTTCAATAGAATGTTAAATTGAAATGAAATTCATTGCTTAATTACATTTACTATCATATATTAGCAAATAGAAGTGATTGCTCTTGAAATTAATTCTTAAATATTTAACATATTGGCATTAGAATATTTTTTTTTACTGAAAACATTTATAAACCCTTGTACATCACAAAGTATCGCATGGGGCTTACAGAAGTAAGTATGAAACACATTATAAAAGGGAAAAAAAGAAATTGGTTAAGTTATGTAGGATTTCAAATTTTTGCAATGAATTTACAGTAATAATCAAAAGCACTTCTGGTGGAAATAAGTTGGTTAAAATCTGGAGGTCAGTTTAATGACCTTGAGAGCTAGTCTTAGGATTTCTCTTTATCGGACAAACTTGGATCACAGAAACAGTATATGTTCAACCTTTTTCTAGCTACCATTACTAGAATCGCAGGAAGATGATGGAACCAAATCAAATTTGTTCAAATAACTTTTGAAGTTACCATGAGCAGTAAGAAATTGGTTATTTTGTAATTGGTAAGAAAATGATGACATGACAATCTCTTGTTAAGGGATGGACAATGATACAATTAGAAAGCAAAAAAATAACTACAAATTTCAAAAAAATAAACATTCAAGAAGCGAATAAAATTAAACATTTTTCAATTTTAAGTTAGAAAGTTTACAATATTTTTTTTGTATGTAAAAATTTTAGGAGCTTAAATACTGTATTCATTACAATGGAATATTCAAAATTGCCGATGACAATGTCATAGAGAATTTTAATTAATAATGACCATATATACCTCTTTTGGAGAAAGAATATATCAAACAAATAAGAACAAATGAATCATCATCACAAAAAGGATTAAAAAGTGTTTTTTATGGTAAAACTGCTTTTTAAAAATTAATTATTTTAATCGAGTTTACTAAATAATCCATTAAAATCACAATAATTTTCTCAAGGCTATTATTATTAATATCTATCTATTCACATACAATTAAAAATCACTGAAGATATATATATTCGTACATATAAAGATGCTGCTTTGTAAACTAGTTAATAAAGATTCATAGTTGTTAGTTTAAAGAAAAGTAATTATTTGATATATGCTTTCCATAAAATACCTTTTTCCAAAATTTGTCTAGATATATAATTGATCTAATTCAAGTAATGTTTCAAATGTAAGTATTGTAACACATACTTCAACTTTTTTTTTCACTCATTCTCCTGAAAAACAAATTATCATTATCTGACCTATACACCCGATGTGTACTTTCCTTCAAACTGGAATAGTTATTATTTATTTTTTATTTATTTTGAATTTTTCATTTTAAAGAATTTTTTTCCCCACTCCAATGCACGTATTAAAATCACAGTGAGAAAAAGAAATTCGAAAATTTATGATTTGTAACGCAAACTTCAAATTAAAGCTTTACAATTATTTTTTTAATAATTTTTATGCAGTAAATTTGAAATAGTTATTGATGAATTAATTATTCAAAAAAAGTCAACCTCATTTATCTAAAGAGCTTAGTTTCAAGATAAAAAAAAATTAATTACTACGTAATAATAATATTTCCATTTTCTGTGTTTTACAATTCTTTTCAGAGTATATAACTAATTGTGTCAAAAATTGTCGCTTACTTTTTACTTGCTTATTTTTATTAAAGTCAATGGAATTCTTTTATTTGAAAACTGCGATCAGTAATTTAAATACCTGATGAGGGTGACCTTATTTTGTTTTATAGATGTCAAATTCTTCATAATATGCATTTCCCAAATATTTATAATCTAAATTAAAATTTATATACAGGAACAGTCTGCATTTCAAGTTTAAATGGCTTAATATAATGACAATCAGACAAAGATGAGCATCTTTTGTTGTAACCACGGTATACAAAATTTTAAAATATTCATTTTCTCATATTAAAAATAAATATGAAAATCAAATAAATTCATGTATATTTAAAATAACAAGAGATTTAATTTTTGGTTTTAACTACCTAAAAATTGCTAAGGCTTATAATAGTTCAATTTATTTGCATTTCACTGAAATTTTAGTTTTTCTCAGTTGTCATTCTACTCTTTTGCAACCATTGCATAATATTCGTAATCTTATATGATCTTCGTATCCGACTACCCTAAAATTGTGAATTTTACCAAAAAACACAATTTTTTACGATTTTAATTTATAGGCCATCTTATTAGCTTTATAAAAATACCGAGTTTATATTATTTTCTATTCACTAGAACAAACACTTAGTGTTTTAGTAAAAGCAGTATGCCACTACTTTAAGCAAGATGTCATACTTTAAAATCCGTTTTACTCGAAATGTGTTTTTTTGAAAATACTCAAACGGGGATAGCGATTGCTCAAAAAGTTTTGAAAATAATTAACTAAATTTTTTTGTGTATGTTCTGTATAACTGTACAAGTGATTTAACCTTCAGATTTATCAATCCCTGTTTTATTACAAAACTTACAGTTCTTTATGTGAATATAATCACTTTGTATTTTTGAGCAATTTCATATAATAACTAAGATAAAAGTGCTGTATTTTTTGTAAAAATTAAAATATCTCTAATCCGGAAGGTTATTTCAAAAATAAATTGAAAAACAACACATCACAATATTGAAAATTTGAAAATTTGCTTATAAACCTTTTGTACAAAATAGGCCCCGTTTATGTAATTTTTTTGTAAGTTTTTACCAATTTGTTTTATTTTAATAACAGTAATTTATTTTTCTCTTCTTAATTTTAGCATATTTTTCTTAAAATGTACTAAATAAATCTGAAAACTACAAAAAAATACCCAAATTTCCATTTTTTTAAAATAGTTGAAAGTAGTTGGATACCTTAAATAAGTCATTATTAATTTTGCATCCTTTTATGCCTCCATTAAAACAGAATATCTTCTCTCGCAAAATACAATTAATAGTGAATGTGGTTTAAATCTAAATTTAACATTTTTAGTAATATTACATTCCAAGTTTGGCATTTTAATATATTCCACAAATTCTCCTCTTTTTAGTTAATAAATCTTATCACTTCTAGATTTAAAATGAGAAGAGCATCAGTGGATGATATAAATAGCCTTTCCTTATTTAGATCTGTATTGAACAAAAATACTTTGCCTGGTTCGATGTCAAAAGGAAATTAAACTAAGGTCCTGTTACCAAAAAAAAAAATGATGCATCTCCCAAAGAAGACCATCTAATTCCCAAATTAGAAAATTAAAGCTGTGATTAGAATATTAAAAGAAATCTTGGACATATATCTAATCTATTTTTGCCACAAGTCAATAAGTTTCATTATCAGCTTTCTTCCGATGACGTAATTTTCCATACGTTCTTGCATTTATTTCTGCTTAAAATAAGACTCCTAATCAAAACATTTACTCCTGTGAATCTATCGGATGTGCGTATGTAGTATTACTAAGATCAACATTGACGTTGCGCAATTTAACTCAAAGAGCGATAACTCGCCAAATATGGAATTCTACTCCCACTTTTGGCGCAAAGTAGAGATCCATTGGGATCTTCTGCGCATCCATAGTGATCCGAACGCCATAGACTAAAGAGCATGCGATTTCTGGTCGTTCATTCACATCGCCAGTTAGTGCAGTAAAGAGAGAAGTCGAGACCAGCTTTCGTTTAGTTTTTTTCAGATATGGTGAGCGTATGGCATTCAACGCCTACTCACTACTTTGCGAACATCTTGACTGAGTCTCTTGGCGTAATTTTCCTGCCTCTGTCATTTTAAAGTCGATAAGGTTACTTGAAAGCTGCATCTCCCTTTTTCGGTGCTTTGTACATAGAACAATATTTAAAAATATAGAGTTTATATATATACACTAATATTTATTTAAAGCCCATTTAATATTCTTTTAGCAATAATCTGATACACGGTAAGTTCATTTTTAAATAAACTCTAATTTATCATTTAATTGTATTGACGGTTTTATTTTGTATTATAATACAGAAACATGTCGTAATCTAGTTAAACACTGATGCTTTGAAAATTTAAGAGGTTTTAAGAAACCGTAAATTTGAAATTTCGATGCTTTGAATTGTTAGATAAGTTTAGTATTTATGAGTGAAAATAGTACTTAAGAAAATATTTGTATTTAACATTTTTCATTTAAATTTGAATTGATTGCTAAATATACTTACTTAGAGAGTTATTAAAATATTATTTCTATATATATTTTTCTGATAACAGTTTAACTATTGCACTAAAATGTTTAATAATTAATACGCTTTCATCAATGAATATATCTAAAATCTGATATTTTTCAAACAACAACAAAATCTTTATGTTGAACTTGTACAGTTTATTTCGATTAAAATGTATGTATTGCATCCTAATATTACTAAGAATATAATGTCATTTCATTTAAGAAATGTTTAAATGTTCAAAGAACGTGCTTCCATTCAATATGGTATGACAATATGCGTGAAGTTATTATTTCTAAGTCACTGAGTCTTATTAATTTCAACTTTTATTCAAAATATCATGTGCATGATAATTTTTTAATTAATGTTACTCTGTTACTATTATGCATAATTTTGGTAAAACATACAAAGTATTCTTTTAAGGCTATAATTATCTTAAATTATTTCCTTTAATACTGAGAAATCAGCCTTAAAAGTATTCAATTCGACTATATTTACCCATTTTGAAAAGAATTTTGAAAAAAATTTATAAAAAATATTGAATGAAAGAGCATGAGTAGAGCTATCATTATTTAAAAAAAAACTTTTGATTTCAAAATGTATTTTTTGTAACAGTTTTCTTCAAGTTATATTTCTAATTAATAATTTAGATTATTTATTTAGATTAATAATTTAGTTAATTAATCTAATTAATAATTTATATTTTAGATTATTTATTTCTTTGAAATTCTCTTTTAAGGAACTTTTAAGATTCACTATTATTATAAATAAGTGTTTGATTTTTGCATGTCTCGTTACAACGATGAAAATATTTTATCCTAGTAAATTAGTGTAAAAGTAAAAAAAGGTAGCCATATCTTAAGATTTTTCTTGGTATCATAGCTTTTACTAGAAATTTCATTGCTTTATTTTTTTTTAATTCCAATACTTTACAGCACACGATATATTAAGTGTATTTACCTATACGAATTTTAAAATCTCTAATCTTTCTATAAAATCTTGTAAATAATTCCTTACATTTCAGTGCAATTAAATGTAATGCTTCATTCAATGTGAACAGTTCTGAACGTTATGACTTATTTTGTTAAAAATAAACCTCAACCATCCTTTTTTTCCCCTACCAGAACACATCAATAAATTTTTAATGCTTATAATTTTTATTTATGTATTTTTACACTCTTACATATATGTATATTTACATTTAATTCAATGTGTCGGCATCATAATGCATTTTAAAATATACATTTTATGAAAATAAATGACAAAAACTCATTTTAAAAATATTTGTATAAAATAGCTGCTCAAATTAATCAATTTGTTTCAGGTTAAAAAGTATTTAAACACTCTCCGCCTCATTTTCTATTCAGATCACACTAATAAATAAAATAATTTTAAATATAAATATAAAACAATTTAAATGAAATGGAAGATATTATTATGTAAATTAATCCACATTCATTTATATAAAATAAGATATTAATGTTTAGTTATGATTTTTTTAATTAAACCTTAGCTTTTGGTAATGCAATACATGTCTCTTATTCATTAAATACGTATTTATTTATATGTATAAAAGTTAAAAATTATGAATTCCCTATTGCAAAGTTTTTAATGATTTCATTTTACATTGTTTTTCAAGTTTGAAGTGTCTATTCATTATCTTGATTCAAGTTTCGTTAATAATTTATTTTATTAACTCTTGAATTCATTTTGTAAAACTTATGTTTTGAAAATCGTTAGGGGGATTTGGTAGATATTAATTATTAATGAGTCTTTCCCTAGTACATTCTAGAAATTAAATTTTAATAACCTCTTAAATCATGAAAAAGCATAATGTCATGTGTACAATATATACTTTCATATTTTAGATCAAATTACTTACTTAGTTCACATATTATTATAAGTTACCATCTTAGACTGTCAAATGTATTTTTAATTAATAATTAAGATAAATTATAAGCAAAAAAATATATATAATATTTTTCGAAATCCATTAAGTTTTTATAAAAAGACAGTTTTAAAATTAAAAAACACAAAAAAAAAAAAAAAAAAAATGTATCACTTTGAGCATAAATTTTAATAAATTCAAAAACAATTTGTGTTTAAATATTTATTATTTTTTTATCTAAATTTCAAAGTAATTTACTTACCAATCAAATCCTTAAATATGTTGCTTTGTTTTTATTATATATTTAAATATTAATATTTTTATTCAATATCAATAAAGTTACTTCATATGATGTTACTGTAAATTAAGGTACTGTCACTTTCTGTGAAATGATTATGAAGTATGTTTCACTATTTATATTTTAACTCATTTTTCTTTTCACTTATTTCAAATAATACACGTTTCACATCTTCAAGTATTAATTTAGAAACAATTTAATAATTTGTCATTGATCCGTGCATTCCGTTAATGTTCTTATGGACCTGCAATTTCGTGATAAGTTACATTTCATTATTTAATCCATCTGATCCAAACTCCATACACAGATGACACATCTGCATCGACCTCCTTTGCATGGTGGGTCTTCAGCAGTACTAGGCTCGAATTCAAGACACGCCAGCCACAAATCCGTTACCTCGACTGCCAGGCTACTACGGCCTCCCTCCCATTGTGTAGCGTAATAGTTACGAAAGGAGGTGCCACCTCAGTTGCCGTTGTCGTCACTAAGGTATCTGAACACGTTTGGAGTACTTTTTGACAAAATAGCATATTTAAACATTATAAATGCTTTTTTAGGACACAATACCAAAAAATACTAATATTTAACTAATAATATTTCAAATAAATTGCCTAAATTTTTCCCAAAAAACACAATTATAAGTGAAATTTTAGAAATACTTTTGTAAAACTTCAAAGGAATTGGAGAAAAAAGTAATATACTTATATTAGTAAAAGAATTACTAAAACAAATTAAATGCATTTATCTAGAAATGTACTAAAATTTTTAAGTTTTATAGAAATTTGAAAATTTTAGAGCTTATTGAGTAAACATTATAAGAAAAATCCCATTCTTTATGAGATCATTATTTAAATAACAAACCATAACTCAAAAAGTATTCATACAATAAGAAACATTTTAATACATTTTCTAGAAAATAACATGAATATCAGGTTCAAAAAGTTTTTAAAAAAATACATTTGTAATATTTTGAGTTATCAGACTCGCCAAGATAGATTTTGAGCAATTTAAATGCCCACTTCTATAGTAGATCAAAGATCCCCTTCCGGTTTTTCTAACTTTATAAAGTTGATTGTAACCTGGCTTCTAGGTAGCGTAGAAACAAAACAAAGTATGTTTTGTAAAGCCAAAATATAGCTCTATTCAATAAAGTAAAAACTAAAATATCTGTCTTGACCGAATTTGGTCATTTTTAACGTGTTCGGATACCTTGAGGTTCATAATTACGAGGTCCTTTCCAATTCTGCTTTATAGTATAACGTTAACCCCTTTATCGGGCAATTTTTTTAACCAAAATGTTTCAAAAAAGGCACATTTTTTTAATGTATATAATTAATTTTATTGTATGTTAGTTTTTGCATCATTTTTTATTTTATAATTGTGTAACACAAAAATTCTTAATATCTACTTTGCATAATGTAACTTAATAACACACCAACCAGCTGTGCTCAAGCTTGTACGTTGAGCCCTCGTAAAATCATCCGACTGTCCGAACTCTAGAAATGTACAGCATCTCTCTGTCCACAAGTATCTTCGTAAAGGTAGAGTTTCCAAAATGTTACACTCTATAGCAGTCAGGCACAGTAGCGATTCTGTTGGTTCCTCAGCCTATTTTCTACTCTAATATTCCGTACTATGTATCCAAGTGAGCAACTTGTGTTTCAGATTATCTGCGTAACTTATTTAGATGCGTATTCTCTGAATTTTGCATATTTATAAGACGAAACTACGTTTTTTGTATCAAGTAGTGTTACGCATTTGTTTTCTCTGAATAGGACATTTCAAGAATAAAATCTTTAATTGGGATGATTGAGTTTCATGTGCTTTAGAATATCCCATCGTCTAATGTTAAACCAATTCAGAAATTCTAAATCCTGAAATGTTTTCCTTAAATTACATGTTTATGAATTTGAGATGCATATGTCCATGTCTCTAACGAAAGTTCCATTTTTAGAATATATTAAGTCGTACAGAAAGAATTCCAGTTCTACTACTTTTAATTGTTATATTTTAATCTAAAATACTGACGTAGCAATGCTGAATCAGACAATAAGTTTCGATGAGTTGCTGCAACATTTATTGAGTGATATCAGAACGTTAAATTGAAAAGTATATGAATAGAAACTCTTTTTTTTTCTCTTTGAATATTGTTTTAAGATTTGTAAAACATTCTGCTTTTTTACAAGAGAGTTCTATATTCTATATTCTAGAGAATGAGTTCTATATTCAATTCCGCTGTAAGAAAACACAAATTCATGGAAAAATGTCTAACTTTAAATGTGATATTATTAAAAACGACGAAGCAAGCAAAATAAAAATACGTAAATATGTATACAAGTATATATATATAATTTTCTATAGTAATCCTAAATAAATTCTAATAAAAGAAACACTTCTTGGTAGCAATTGTATGTGGACTTACAGCTTTAAAATTAAACTTCACATTCATTTATAAATAAAAAAAATTATAATTACTAATATAAGAACAAAATAATATAAAATTTTTACCATTTAAAAAAAATATTTTTTTTTTCTAATGGGCTGCGTATTGGTGTCTTACCATTACACGGACTTAGTACATTCTCCGGAAGCTGGTACCTCTTTTTAATGCGGCACCATATAGGCGGATGCCAATTGCAGCTGGCAATTTTGACACCCAGTTTCCTTTCTAAAGGGAGGCACCTGAATTCTGCCGATGCGAACTTGTACTGGGATTTAATTTTCCCGAGAGCACCTAAGCCAAACAGATACTCTAGGGATATTTTACATGCTGTATAATCATACGACATAGTCGCTGTCTGTTTGCGGCATTAGGAAAATCCACCGACTTGGACCGAGGTTGAACCTGCAACCTTAGGCGTACAAGGCCAGCGACATTCCAATTACGCCACCCAGCCGGCTTTTATACTTATGACATTTTAAGCCCGTTTAAAAAGTAATGGCTTTTAAGTGTTCAGTTACTAATTATAAATAATGCTACTTATTTATTTTTGTTTTACAATTAAAAACCATTGATGTTTTGTAACACGCATATAGAAATCCTAGTGAGACTCGAACAGCTTTTTCCAAATTTATATTTTTATAGAAATAATAAAAAAAGCAGCCACAATTAATAATGTCCCCTGCACTAGGATTTAATTTTGCCTAGAGCACCCATTCCAAACATATACTCTAAGGATCTTTAACATGCCATATAATCATACAACATTGTCGCTGTCGATTTTCCGCATCATGAAAAACCACCGACTTGGACTCGGATCGAGTGAGAGAATATTAACGTTGCACTTTTCAACTACATGAGGGCTTTTGGCGACGGACCACGGAATTTTGAGCCATAGTCAAGTGACGTGGACGACACCTGAGCTGGCACCCCTCTCTCCTAACTACCCCAACACACCAACGGGAGGAAGTTTGAGCTCTCGACAGATTTAATGTGCATCGCTCCCCTACATGGCGGGTCTTTAGTGGTACTGGGCTCAAGCTCGTGACACGGCCAGCCACGATCCGATACCTTGACCACTCGGCTACCGGGGCCCCTGGACCGGAATCAAACCAGCAACCTTAGGTGAAGAAGGCCAGTGACAAACCAACCACGTCACCCAGCCGGCTGAAAATAATATTTAATTGGCATTATTTTTGTCATTTAAAGCAACCGCGTTCAGGAGGGGGGGGGGCATTCCATTGTTTTCTTTTCAAACTTGGTTTCTTTCTGTTAAATCTAATCTAACGATTTGGACAGTTGCCACATTTCCGGACTCACACATTACGTCTTTCCGCTCCGGAAAATATCTCATATTACGAATGCAGAACGAACATTATCGTTGCTGAGAATGTCATTTCGAAAGATTCTGTCTCTCAAAAAGTGCCGGGGAAAGTGAATAAGTTTTTAATCTGAAAAGACGTCGACGTCGTCGGAACGAAAACAGGACGTCATTAAAACCCATTCTTCTTTTCTAAAAGGGAACGAACATAATTGCGTTTTTCCCGACATTTTCTTATCCTTCTTTTCAACATGAAAGGATTACAAGTCAGCACGGTTGCGAACAAAAGGAAAAAATCGATGATTTAAGCTTAAATATCCATGAAATTCATTAATTGCGACAGGAAAAAAAGTTTTTAAAAGAGAAATTATTGCTTTTATCTTGGGTTTTGATTTTCAAAAGGCTTTTTCTAATATTTGCATCCAATTTCATTTGTACTGATTGTACCGAAGGAAATTAAAAAACTGAAATAATGTAACCAAGGCTAAGAGTTCCATTTGCGCACTTAGCGCTAAAAGTGAAGAGAAAAGAATCAAAGACGATATAATGGACTTGGATATGAATGTATTTTACTTCATTTTACAGAAGATTTCCTAACTTTTAAGATGTTTGCTGTTAAATTATTATTTTGTAAAATACATTGGACTTTAATTCTACATATCTTTTAAATGGAGCAGACATTTATCATCACAGCTTGCAACCAAAATTGGATTTTTAAGTATGAAAATAATGCATTTTGTTCTTTATATAAATAAAAACAAGTGAGTGAACATAAACGTCACACTATTCAGCTGCACGAGGGCTTTTGGCGACGGACCTCATAATCTTGAACCATGGTCAAGTGACGAGGACGACACCTGAGCGGGAACGCTCTTCTCCTTACTACCACACCAAAGGGAAATGTGTGAGCTATCGACAGATTTAACGTACATCGTTCTCCTACACGGTGGTTTTTCAGCGGCACTAAGCTCGAACTTATGACACGCTGGCCGAGAGTCCGTTAACTTGACCTCTAGGCCAGTGATCCGCAACCCCCAGTCCGCGGAGCGGTACAGGTCCGTGGATCAAATGGTGGCGGGCCGCCTAAAGAACATTAAACTATTGTCATTTTATTTAAAGTGGTGCATTTCCCTAGGATTTGCGCAACTTTCCACGGAAATCACTTTATATTCCGCGTTAAATCACTTTTATTCATTTTGGGTGTAACTATATTTTATTCTGAAGGCATATTTATATATATAAATGTAACTAAATTAAAATTGTTAAATCAAAACAATCTAAAATATAAACAATCAACGTGTCCCATCCTCAGCGGGCCGTGGTAAAATTATCGAACGTTGATCAGTCCGCAGCGATAAAAAGGTTGCTTAGCACTGCTCTAGGCTACCATGGCCATAAAAAAAGTTATTCTTGGATATCTCTTTTTTTAAAGGATAATTTTAATTACTAGTAGTCCCATTTTATTTCCGATCTTAACAATCCTTGACAAACAGAATGTATTATACCACAACTTTAAAAATAATTGGGAAAGGGGATTTGGGGAGAAAATAAACGATTTATAAGTGTAATTTATAAAAAAAATACTGATGCAGATGTGAAAAACTATTCACAACAATATTATTAAATTAGATAAGTTTGAAATGTTTCATGTTAAATTAGTATTCACACTTCATATTTTGAACCCAAGTTCTATATACTATAAATGCTAAGATTGAAAATCAGATGAATTTTGCAAAAACCTTGAATAGAAATATTAAAATTTGGGGAGGGGAGGGGGGGGCTTTTAGTAAGATGGATCAAAAACGTTTTTTCGGTTGTTTTTTTTTTTTTTACCTATGCAAAAAAGTTTTTCTCTCCTATGTAGATGAAAAGGGGGAAAGTAAAAAAAAAATAAATTTTATGTTAAGTACTCCACAAGGGGATTTTTACTAAAGAAAAACAGGTGTCTCAGTAATTTCTTAACATTTATTGCAATGAGAGGACACCTACTAAATAATTACAAGAAAAAACACCAGGCATATCTTCAACAACTTTTTTGGTATTAAGGTATCCGACTACGTTCGAAACCATGATTTTAAAAAAGCTCATAAATGGATCATTTCCTCACTTAGATTAGAATACATGTATAAAACTGTGTTAAGGAAATTATGACAAAAAAAAGTATTTAAATACAATATTTTGGAAAAACATTAACTCAGAATAACCTTTTTTCAAAACGTTCTCCTTTTATAAAAA
>BMAV01024567.1:60993-72871 GCA_019973955.1 Trichonephila inaurata madagascariensis
TATATTAAAATATTAAAATTCTAAAATAATTAATTGCATAATATAAGTGAACCCTCAAACACCAAAGATGACGCACTCATCCTTAGGTAGAAAAATGTCTAAAATCCGAAAGTTCAAATTCAAAACCAATTATTTTCACAAATGAATAGCGTAAATCATTCAAAACTCACCAAAAAGCATTCTATCAATAAATCAATTCACAAATTTTGAACGATTTTTCTCTCATATTTAATACAACAATTACCTCTCCTATACTTTGCTCACAACACCCACTAATGCCATGTCAATCCAAATGATTCATAATCTCACACCAGAGTTCAATCATTTGGTATTAGATGGAAATCAGATTGCATGCAAATATATATATATATATATATATATATATATATATATATATACTGGGTGTTTCTAAATGAATATTGGAGTTTTAACGCTTTATAGTATTTATTACATAGAACTTACAAATACAATTCATACATCGAATGAAAGATAACTGAAACAGTTTTACCTGCAAGCTTACAAATGTTCAATGTGAGCCCCATTTGTCACACGGCATACTATTAAGTCGATAGGTGAGTTCATCGCAAACTTTGTTCAGTGTGTCTGAATTAATTCTTGCAACAACTGTTACAATCCTGTGTCTTAAGTCTGGAAGGTCAGCTGGTAGCGGAAGTACGTACACACAATCTTTAATGAACCCCCACAGATAAAAATCACATGACTTCAGACCGTGTGAGCGTGGAGGCCAAGCGAAACTAGCTTTATCGTGAAGCATTTTGCAGAAAAGCCATCGGTCGAGTACAGGGATGTTCAACCAATCGCGTACTGATAGATACCATTGAAGCGGGGCACCACCTTGTTGCCAAATGAAGTTATCTGGTTCACTTTCTTTCAATTGAGGAAATATCCATAGTTGTAGGACATCAAGATAGGCAAAACCAGTTACAGTTGGTTCTCTGAACACGAAAGGCCCATACACTTTCCACCGAGATATGGCTCAAAAAACATTCGATTTAGATGAGTCTCGTTGCGGTTCTAGCACCTCGTGAAGATTTTCTAAGCTCCAGATGCGCGCGTTATGAGTGTTCCCATGTCCACTGAGGTGTCCACCGGAACCCTCGTTGCACATTAATTCAGATTCTGTCTTTGCAAACTGGGGAACATAAAACGCTTTCTGTTCATTAATCGCTATTTTTCTACTAGCGCGCTGATTGGCCGGGAAGGGGGAAAATTAGCATACGTTTCCCGCTCATGTACACACATGCCAGCAAACAAAACTGTTTCAATTGGTCTTTCATTTGATGTATGAGTTATACTAATAAGTTAAATGTAATAAATACTATAAAGCGTTAAAACTCCGATATATTCATTTATAATCACCCTGTATAGTATTATACCACCTACCAATTCCGCCAAATGCTACTATGTACAGTTAATAATGGAAAACTGTTCCCACGTCTATACAAACAGAAAAATCATGTTTACATATACATAAACAATTTCGTATTGTAAAATATTTTAGTTCTATTTAAATAACTTGTCATTATTTTGAGCTAATTTGAATGGAATATTTACATTAAACAGTATTTATAGATATTGCTTGGGTTTCAAAATCTTTTTCCATATTATTATCGTCTGATTTAACTCAATAATTTATGTAATTTTTTAACTTTTTTTTGTAATTTTATTAACTTATGTTCTAATTTTTTTCTGATTATTTAATTTATTTACTGGTATATAATCCTCTGTTAAAATCATATTGCTTAAGTTGGCATAATTCGTAATTTTCTAAATATGTTAGTTCAATCGAAGAAAAGAGTTGTAACGCTTAATTGACGCTGGTTTAACGTAATCTGTGTTTGATTTTTGTATATTTTCGAGAAATTATCCTTTATCTGGAGATTGTTTTACTCATTTGAGTGATTATAAGAATAATAGGCGTCTATGGAATAAACTTTGGGTGCTGTTATTTGCTGCAAATTCATTTTGCAACATCTTTTAATTTCGCGAATACGTTTGAATATATACTGCATATAAAAAGTTTTATTTAAAATAAATATAAAGTAAAATGAATAGAACTAAAAAATTGTGTGTCTTTAAAATTTGAAAAAAAATCTTAAAATTAAATGAAAATAAATAAACGTTCCAAAAATGTGAGTTGAATAAATTCCTTTCTTTCTTTAAAGCATTTTTCAAAGATTCTTTCGATATTTGTAATTCTGAATTAAAGTTTTCTCTTGCCGCTTATTTTACTTACGAAAATACTTTTAAAAGTATAACATGTATTTCATTACACTTGAAATGAAAAACACTACTCACATTTCTTTCTTTTTACAAAAAAAAAAAAAAAAAAAGGAAACTTCTTTTTTGATATAAAATATGCATTCAAAAACCTTACGCATTATTCAAATTGTTTTCAGAAGAGTATTTTTTCCGTACGCTTTTAGATGACGTTGCATTTTACGTGCAAAATATTTTTGGTTACAAACGAAAAAGAAAAGAAAGATGCATGTCCTTTAAAACTCGAAATATATATTCGCATATTTAAATTTTATCCAAGTAGCCGCTAAGAATACTTCCTTAAGAATCTACTTTATTCACTCATTTCATATTTCAGAGCGTCCTCATTTCCTAAAACGGGAAAATATCTTTTCTCATTTTACAATGCAAAACATCTTTCTTTCTTGTATGTGCTTAGTAATGCATATTTTTATGAAGATAAAAATGCATATTTTCGTATTTGAGTTTGAAGAGAAGGGAAAAGTTATGAAGTAAATTTTCATAAATGAGAACTAGAGAAAAATGAAGTTCTTTTTTGTTGCAGTTTTTTCACATGATCCTCTGTGTCTTAGGGAAGAAATGTCCAAGAGATTATTATAAGTATGTGTTGAATTATTCAAAGTTACGAAAAGAAAAATCAGCGATAAATATTATAAGTAAAATTCACTAGCAAGCATAACATATTTCGTAAAAAGTATCAGTTTTCAGTTATTATTTATATTTTAGTTAGTATTACTTTTAATTTTCTTTAATAGTTTAACTTTTTGAGTTATTGGATATATAAACTGAAATAAATTTAATATTTTGTACTATTTTGAAATTTGAGAAAAATAATAATCTCTACTTAATTTTGACATCTTCTAGAGTTTTTATTTAATAGATAAAGTTACCAATTCAAAGACACTTCGAAGACTGATAGAAAATTTCAATATTAAGAAACTTAAAATATTATCATTTTTACTGACCTAATATTTTTAACAATCAAATCAATTCTTCCCTCAATTTACTTTACTCATTTTATATCTTTGCTTTTTATTGTATTAAACAACTCTTATTTTTCTTATAATTATAGAAAATATTTTAAATTACTTAACTTGAATTCATTACAACGCATTTTAATTTATTTCCACTTTAATGAATTTTTTACATACTCTTACATTACAAATACGTTTAAAATAATTGTCATTATTAAATCATAACATAAATTACCATAAATTAAACAATAAAAGTAATAAAAGTTTATGTGTGTCTATACAAAAGTAAGAGTTGCTTAATTTAAAAAAGGAAAAAAAAATATTTAGTTTATTTTAATTCATCATTTTTTAATATATTTTCAAGAATATTTCACTGTTGACAATTTTTATCAGTACTGCAATTAATATTTTCCTTACTGCTTATGTAGTTTGTAAAAACTGTCTCAAATAAAATTTTTAATAATACTTTGATCGATACTTGAAACGCAACGAAGTTCGTTCTTTGTATTCAAAGATCAAATGAAGTATTAAATTTTTATGAAAACTAATCACATCAATAAAGTGAAAAAGTAATAGTTAAAAAATGTTCTCATTTATAATACTGATGTTGCTGTTTTAAAATATTTAATGGTAAAATAAATTATAAATTGCATTTGTGTAACGATTTAAAACCTAAAAAACCTTTAATATATCTCTGTAATTGAAAATAATTATTTTTTTAATTCAAAGATAAATGCTAAAGATTCTTTCACCGAGTACTAGATTATTAATTGAAAATGACGCTGTTCCAGTGCATAAAATTGATGAACAAAATCAATTGCTGATAGAACTAATGAAAAAATTATTGGCAGGATTCGAATATAAGTAGAGCATTTAAATTATTACTTATATTTTCTTAATGTACTTTAAAAAGCCATGTAGTCTGACACTAGATAAAAAATTATTGCGCAAAATTATTGTGAGTTCGACTTCCTCTTATTTCAATTATTTCTAACACCCAAGTTCCTTTCAAAAGTTTGCCCACTATTTTTTTTTTAAGATTTTACTATTATCCACCCAAGAATGCTATTGCTGCTCATGTTTTTCAGAGAAAGGTTTATTTACATTTTAAATAATATGCAGTCCTTATATATTTAAAAAAAACATTACTTTTCGATTTCTTAATCGATTTCATATGAGTCATACGCGGTGGCAGGGGTAGTTAATTGGTTAAGCTATCGGATCGTGGCTGGCATGTCACTATATATAGTTCGAGCTTAGTAGCACTAAAGACCCGCCGTGTAGGGGAGTGATGCACGTTAAATCTGTCGAGAGCTCAAACGTCCTCCCGTTGCTGTGGTATGGTGTGGTAGTTAGGAGAGGGGGTGCCAGCTCAGACATCGTCCTCGTCACTTGACTATGGTTCAAAATTATGAGGTCCGTCGCGAAAAGCCCTCGTGTAGCTGAATAGTGCGACGTTAATATTCCCTCTCTCACTATATGTCGTACGCGCTGAATTGGAATCCATGTGCTTCTTTTCACATAATGTCGCCAATAGGCTGCGAAAATACGTAAGTTCCGATGTATCTTATACCACCATATTTGTTCGTATTTAATTTTTTTGAACTTAGGCGAATGTTATTTAATCTCAGTGTTAGTCCACTATGGTATATATATAAATATCAGGCAAATAAAAATAAAACTAAGATAAAATAATAACAGCGTTTATTTCGCTACAACTTAGTTTATTAGAATAAGATATAAAAATGCATTCATTAGCAAAATACAGTTACATGAAGCGACTCAAGTAGAGAACAACTGCCATTGTCAGATGTTGCCAAATCTTTTGCATTAGATAATTGAAAGTATGATACATATTTTTCTGATATTATCCGCGATTAAACAAATCTGTTTGGTGCTTACGTATTATCGCAACCTACTGGCGACATTATATGAAACGAAGCATCCGGTTGCCGATTCAGTGCGTACGACACATAGGAAATCTGGGCTGCCAACTTGTCGAGTTATGAATAAAGTTGGCGATTGTTACCATCTGTAAGTACCATCTGTTTAATAAATACAATCACGAATAAAGAGTTTGCCATTTATTGTCTTGTATTTAAACTTCCATACACGCATATTTTAGATTATCATAGTTACAAAATTTAAAAGTATGAATTACAGATACTTAAACCGTTGACTAATTTTGTCGAATTAAAAGACATTGCCAAATGTCACGATGTATAGCCAATTGTAGAAACCATCTACTCTCACGTTCGAACATAGAAATAACGATGACAACATTTGGCGACATTTTTTTAATTGGCGGTGTCTTTTAGTTACATGAAATTGGTCGACTGTATAATACATAAGTACCGAATTACGTTATAATTTATAAAAATACAAAAATAATAGTTTTACTCGATCTAATCTAAGATTCTTAAAAAATTCGTAACATTATTTATAATTACGAATTTGTTAATAAAAATTTACTTTTTGGATATTGAATAGGCACTAATCTGATATTGGTAAGATACGAATATTTTCGTCAAATGGCAGCAAAATTTGGCCTACAGGGATATGAAACTAGCTGCCAAAGATCTATTTTGCACGATTTTAAAATAACTCAAAAAACGAATAATGTACTGATATCAAATTGGTTCCAGTGAATTAATCTTATATGTGTCTTGGAATTTCTCAGTAAATGTTTACACATTTCTCCTAGTTAGGTATGATTTTATTTTAGATTAATAAATCAATAATATTTCTTTTTATAAAACAGCATTAGAGTGATTTTATAATGCGGTACTTACGTATATTAAACCGTTGACCAATTTCTTCAAATCAAAAGATGTCGCTAAATGTCGAGATATGCAGCCAATAGTAGAAATCCATTACTGCACATTTTTAAACACTTTTTTTTATTTCTAATGGGCTGCGGATTGGTGTTTTACCATTGCAGACTTAGTACATTCCCTGGAAGCTGGTATCTTTTTTTAGTGCGGCACCACATAGGCATACACCAATCGCCACAGGTAATTTTTTGACACCCAGTTTCCTCCCTAGAAGTAGGCACCTAAGCTCTGGTGATGCGAACTTGTACTAGGGTTTAATTTTGCAGAGAGTACCCAAGCCAAATAGGTACTCTTGGATCTTTAACATGCCGTATAATCATATGCCATGGCCGCTGTCGATTTTCTTCATCAGGAAAATCCACCGACTTGGGGCGGGGTCAAACCCGCAACCTTAGTTGCAGAAGGCCAGCAACAAACTAACTACACCACCCAGCCGGCTTAACACACAATAATAATAATAACTATGACAGCATTTTGAGCATTTGGCAATTTATTTTGAATTGGGGATGTCGATTGATTAGGCGAAATTGGTTGACTGTATAATATATATATACCCATAACTCACATTGTGACTATGTTAAATTTACCAATATTTCCAGCGATACATATTTTCCGTAGATTCTCAAATTGGACATTATTTACCCTAGCATGGAGGAGAGCCTAAACAGTCTGAAGGAGAAATATAGGATGCACAAATACAAATATATTTATTCTATTACACGTAAATAAATATGTACATCCCATTATTCTATTACTATTTCAGTTTTCCATCTCAGGATCGAGGATGCCCAATTTGGGAATCTACGAAAAACAAGTACAACAGAAATAGATTATTTTTTGGGATAAAAATTTGTACGATAAATGTTCAAATAAATTTAAATACCTTTAAGATTTTTAAGGATATTTTAATTTTTTAAATTTTGAACAAACTTTGTTAAACCTTAAAAAATAACTTTCTTAAACATTGGAATAATATTTTTATTTTTAAGTTTATTGTAGTAAATATCAACTTCCCGCTATATTTATCATACAAATGTGCATCAGAATTTTTTATTGGCTTACGGCTTCATACATAAAATGTCGTCTGTGTTAAATACAATTGCTTAAATAAGTTCAGATAAAATTTTCAAATTTTGTAATACAGGACAATCTTACGTTCCTCATTTTAAATCTCACATAATTGCTGGTTTATATCTGTATAATAAATCAACAAACAACAACACAATCTTATCCATGCACCAAAATTTTGAACTTATTTCATGTTTAGTGAATAGTTATATAAATATTTCAACACAAAATTTACTCAAAACTGTCGGGATTTAACAAATAAATGTAAAATGTTTAACCTTATCTTTTAATAACTGAAATGGAATGATTATTTGATTTTCAAATACATTTCACTGTAACATTAACTCTCCAAATCTTATTATATATTTCAATATTTAAATGAGAAAATTAAATTGAATATTTACGTATTAACTATGCTGAAAAAATATTTGATTTCCAATCTTACAAATCTCAGTAATTTAATGAACCCATTGTCTTGTTACTGCAGATAATTTTATTAAAGTTATTTTTATACTGCATGAATATTTTATTCAATTGTCTCTATGCAAAGTCATTCATTTTATCAATGATATCATTTGCGTTATTTTCTTGGAATAAACTACACAAATATTTCACTAGCCATTGAGCATTATTTCCTTCCTACTTGTTCTCTTTTTTCCATTACGGGCTTTTTTACCGAGCTCTTTCCAAATTAGAATGAATTAAAAATGAGTCACGGAATTCATAAATAGATTAATACACAGTTATCTGGATTCATTTCATGGAGATAATTTTCAAAATTAATGTCTGTAATCGCATTGCCTTCAAGTGCAGCAGAATGTCTGCTGCTAAATGAATTATTTATCCATTTATCTATCCAATATTTAGTTCAAAACAATTTTGCATGGTTATGACTACTTCTTTCGAACAAATAAAGTGATTGTTATTTATTTATATTGTTTTTTTTTGTAGATATATATTTTGTATTTCATAGAATGAAAGTAAATATATAAAATTGTTAATTTAATCAAATTAATTTATTAAGATATCCGACTACGTTCGGAACCGTGATTTTAAAAAAGCGCATAAATGGATAATTTTCATGATATTTAGTGTTACTTAGATTAGAATACATGTATAAAATTGTTTTAAGGACATATTTTGACTAAAAAAAAATTATTTAAATACAATATTTCGGCAAAAAATTAACTTAGAATACCCTTTTTCAAAATGTTCTCCTCTTGTGAAAAATGCTTCTATTATAATGATATTTTGCCTATAGCTCAGACCTCTGTACAGTGGCACAACTATGATTTCTGAAAAATTCACATTATTTTCAGAGTTAAGACGAGTTGAAATAATTATCGACGATTTTTTCTTAAAATTTCTCCCCTCTATTGTCATAAAACAGGGGTAAACCTACTTCTAAGTTATATATTTCAAAAATTCTAGTTGATCCTCTGTACAGAGTTCTGAGCTATATACAGGAAAAATATTATAATAGAAGCATTTTTCACAAAAGGAGAATATTTTGAAAATGGGTCCTTCTATGCTCATTTTTTGTCAAAATATTTTGTGTGCTTGATTCTTAAGAAAATTTTATGTACATTTTCTAATCTAAGTGACACTAAATATCATAAATATTATCCATTTATACGCTTTTGCAAAATCATGGTCCCGAACGTAGTCGGATACCTTAAAAGCCCTTTTTAATCATTTTACAAGTTCCTTTAAGAAGAATCAAACTATTCCTAATTATGTTGACATATTTTTATAAAGATTACGTTTTTAATAACAGTAATCACTGATTATTAATACATTATAGAATAAAATTTTCGTTATTGAAAGGAATGGGTCACTTTCTTCTACTTTAATATTTCTTAGTTTATTTATTAGTTTTTATGGCACTTTTCCGCTTCACCAGCGCAAACGATTAAGTCTCCAAAAATGATGCAACGGATGCCAAACGGAATATTCTCGCTGGTAACCTTTTATCACCACGTTTTCAAAACAAGTAATAATCTTTTGTTATCAGTAACGTATTTTTCATAATACGTTAAAATAGATGAAAAACCAATGAGAACTAACATTTATAACATTTTTTTTGCGTATATATTGTGTGTTGTTGCCAATAAAACCTGCTTGGAGAGATTTACCACGATTTACTGATTTAAGTACTCAAGATTTATTGATTATTAATACTATGGTGACCAATCATCCTCTTTTTGGGAGGACAGTCCTTCTTTTATAGGTTCTGTCTTTCTTCAAAATGTGTCCTCCTTTTCAATATTTTAAAACTAATATGTTAATCTCTGTATTCAGAGATGTCATGTTCTGGTAAAGTATAAATTATCGGCGATATTAATGTATTTTGTACATAATCAGGCATCTGTTTTCCACAAAACGATTAAAAAAAATTGATGGTGCACATATTTCAACTACAGAAGTTAGTCTTATTTTGAACGATTTTGTCTTTTAATAAAAATCACGATTTGAAGAAAAATGTATTCCCTTAATAATAAGATGAAAATTCTTAAACTTAGCAGAATCAAATCCAGGCATAACGGAAAAGTTTATCAAATATGTTTCCAATACATCGAAGAATGGTCTGAAACAAATATCACAGGAAATAACTGTTTTCAATGGTGTTTTTTGACTTCATCACACAAGTAAATTGGGCTGATATAGAAAATTGTGTTGAGTTTTTATCGAAAGAGAAATGCAAGATATTAAAATCAATGACGATTGTCTATTTGAAGAAATTAGAATACTAAATGAATATTTAATTTTTGATAAATTAGAACAATGGGAAAATCAGCATGTTAAAATTGATTAAACTTGGGTGGCAATGTTTAACCATTTTAAAAATGAGCACATTCCATATGAAAATGTAATTATTCTTGTTGAATTTACATTATGCTGCCCTGGAACTAATGCCGGAGTTGAAAGAGTTTTTTCTATTGGTGATGATTTTTGGACAAGTGAAAAATAAAGATTGAATGTTGATATTTAGCTGTGGCACTTACCGTAGAATTCAATATGAAGAATGCTTCTTCCTCCGAAAATAACATACTGACAAAAAAATCATTAGTGGAAAAATACTCATTTAAGTAAATAATGAAAAGGGATGTTAACGTAGTTATTGCATTTTTGTTTGAATAATATATAATGTTTCATACATTTACGTTGTAATTTTTTCTTAAATTTTATGTCCTCCTTTTCATAGTAAAAAAATTGGTCACCTATGAGATAACATTCTTTTTATTAAAAGGAAAAGGGTCTCATTTTCTATTTTGATATTTTTAGTTTATTTATTAGTTATTATTAATAATAGAGTGGCGTTTCTGGTAATCTCGAGTAATAATTCATTATTGTTATTAATTTGACGTTCTACGTATTACATATTTTTAAAATTCTTTCATAAAATGTGAATTATTATAAAAAGTGTAATTTGATTGAATAAATTATTATTAATGGTAATAGTCTGAGAATTTTTAAGTGTTCCGTTTTCCTCTATCTTTGACAATCATATATTTTATCTCATTTTTTATTATTTTTTTTATTTTTGCGCCTTAAGATATATCATCCTTTAATCTACAGGCGATCTATTAGCTTGATTTTTGATAAATTGAGGTCACGCGAAAAAAAGATCAATCACTTTTCCTCAATTTATAACGAGAAGTTGAGATGAATGATCATAAAAATCAAAATGGTATTCTTTTACAATTTTTTTGAAAACAGTTTCATTCAAGTTATATTTTCCTTCAAGTTCCTTATCTCAAAAAAATGCAGGAAGTTTTCGATTATAATTTTTGCTGATTAGGTTTCATTGTGATGAAATATAAAATATTAATTTATTTTTCTAGTAAAAAGTTTTAATATTTAATAATTGGAAACGCAGTGATGATGATCTCCAGAAGAGTTGAACAAGTAAGAGTAAATTAAATGTAGTCTAAATGAAAAGTTTTAAGCTATTTGCTTCTTTAATGCTCTGTTTCTGTTTTAACATTTTTGTTATGTAAAAATACGTATAAATTGTATATCTAAATATTGATGCATTATTATGGTTCTTCTTTCACTCTAATATTGAGATTTATTTTTATTTAGAATTTGATATCAAATAAAAGTAAAGTATAGCAGAATTAAATAAATTTTATTTCTAAAATTAAAATTAAAAAAAAATAATAATAATAATTCAACTTTTTTTCCTTTTTTAGTTAAAATAACTAACAAATTAACTTGTGTTATAATGTATATTTTAATTAAGTGAGACTATTATTTTAATATTAAAATGAGAGTTTTTTTTAACATTTAGAAGGTAATTTTTATTTTCGCATAATTGTTTCAATTAATACAACAAAAATAAATGTTTGAAAAAATAATAGAACTGAATCAGGGGTCTCCAATTCAAATGACCTTGCGGGCCACTTCGGAAAAACATTATAATCTCGCGGGCCGCACATAAAAATGTGTACCATTATATCAGCTTTGGAAACAAAAAAACATTTATTGGAGTGAAAATTTAAAACAGAATGAATTATTCTTATTGTTTTCATTATTTTTCATGTATACAGACATAGATAATATAATAATGTTTAAATAACATAATAATGCAATGATCAAATAATGTTTGAAATATTACAGTTGCCTTTTTCTTTAAAATAACGGTGTTCCTTTTCAATTGATCTTTCGTTACACATTGTTGAAATTTGATTGTGCTTTCATTCGCAAACGATTAAGTAT
>BMAV01024567.1:79778-107854 GCA_019973955.1 Trichonephila inaurata madagascariensis
TTTATATCTGAAAGTGTAATACATTAATATTACTTTTTGTTGTATTTATTTTATGTTAAAATTGTAATCAGCCTTACACTCCGCTTGTTCAAGCTTTCGCAGTACCTGGCGCAGACAAAACAAAATGCAAGGCTTTGCTTCATACATAAAAGATAGATATATGCTGTCGCGGGCTTTTTTTGCAGATGGCAGAATTTTTTCTTACTTTCTTGACAATTATCGTTATATTTTGGACACTTCACACAATATCTTTCTAAATAATAGCCTATGTGTTATTCTGATGTATAAGCTATGTTATTGTAAAGTTTCATTAAAATCCATTCTGTTGTTTATGCGTGAAAGAGTACCAAACATCCACACAAACTTTCACATTTATAATATTAGTAAGCATTAGCAGATGTGCGTATTAATAGTTTTCAACTTTTCATAGATGCGTATATATATGTAATTCGTCAAAAATAAAATCACTATATTTGAAGCAGACAACAATTTAATAAACGTAGCTGAATATTATTCTTTCCTGTAAAGAAAAATAAAACTCTAAATATTATAATAAAATATTTGAGTCAATTGTTTCATTTAGAGTTTTAACTCTTCCCTTTACCTTGTGAGCAATACTTTTTTGTTACATAGCTGCTTAATACACGGCTATGTAGATAAGAAAAAAATAATTCTTCAATAGTTTTATTTAATTCTTTAAGCTCCAGTTTGTATAAAATATGATAAAAATTTAAGACATTTTAAAAATAGTTTTTAAACTATTACTAGGATTTTTAATTAAAAAAATAAATAATATTAAAAAATTTAAAAGTTTTCATAAAAAATCTCTTTATTATGCAAATAAAAGGCATCTTCTCAGTTGATTAAATATCACAATGAAATTTTCTTTGCAGCTGCATTTGTTTTCCGTTAATATCTGTTGTTATATTTATTTTACTTAATATTTAATGTATTAAAATAGTTTTATAAATCTAAATCTTTTCATATAGTGTATAAATTGTTCTTATTTTATAGTAAAATCATTAAGTATAAAAAAGCTATTGATTTAATTTTTTTCCTTGTTAAATTTAGTTAAATATACGAAATTAAGTGTAAGGAATATATTAAATTCTACAATTAAACTTTTTCCGAACGACATTAAAAAATGATGTTTTTAGGTATCTCAGTAGTATTTAGAAGCTGTATAAAAGCGTGTTTCCATTATCTATTGGCTTGAGATCAGATGTTTTAACAAAATGGAATACCAAATAAAAGTGGAATGATATTTAATCTCATAATTTTGATTAACAGTCAAATGACGATGGCAACACCTGAACTAGTTCTATATTCTTCTTACTATATGAGTATACCTTTATCTCTAAACAATAGGATTAATAGACATATGTTTAAGATAACACCTAAACAAATAAAACAAGATTATTTCTTAACTCAAAACTTTTTATATTAATGTAATGAAAGAAGAATGTGAAAAATATACTTAAGATGAGTGTCTACGTTCGAAACTTTTTTTTTTTTTTGTAAGAGGGCATGAAAGAATAAATGTTTCGATATTTAGAGTCACTTGAATTAGAATACGCGCACATAAAATTGTTTGAATATTATTACAAGAAAAAATTATTTAAATGCAATTTTTGGGGTAAAAATGAAGAAAGAATGATTTATTTTCAGAACATTTTTCTTTTATAAAAAAAAAAAAATGCTTCAATAATAATGATATTTTGCCTACAAATAGATAATATTTCTGTGTACAGAGAGTGAACTAGAATTCTTGAAATATATAATTTAGAAATGATTTTATTCATATTTTATGATATCGTAGAAGAGAAATTTAATAAATAACGATCGTTGTTAATTTAATTGACCACAACTCTGAAAATAATATGAATTTTTCAAAACTTTTTGTTCAACCTTGGTATAGAAATCCGAGCTATATATAGGCAAAATGTAACTATTTTAGAAATATTTTTCATAAAGTCGGATGTTTTGAAAATATTTCAAGCTTTCTTCGTTTTTTTTACCAAAAGATTGCATATAAATAATTTTTTCTTGTAACAATATTCTAAAAACAAATTTGATTTGTATATTCTAGTTCAGTTGACACAAATATGAAAAAAATTATTCTTTTTTACGCTTTTACAAACACATGGTTCCGAACGTAACCAGTCATCTTAAGTCAGTGCTTCTTAAAGTTTCAATGTTTGCGACAGAATATTCGATTACAATTTTCATGGCCCCCCCCCTCCATACAATAACAATGTATTTAATTCAAGAAAACTATACTTTGACGCTAAGGCTGCAATAGGACTTCAACTTCTTATGTGCCACCGGCTTATATTAACGTCTCACTCAGCCAAAGCGTTAATTGCCTCGGACGTATATATAAGTCTTTCCGAAGTACGATCTTTTCTGTGCACTGCTGTCCATAAAATTATTCGGAAGGCTTTAGAATGTAAAGAAAGGACCTTGACATAGCGTTTGGGAAGGATTTACTTATTTCAGAGGATTTGCTTATTTATTCCTTTTCCTCCCCCCTCCCCTCCCCTCAATACATCACATAATCGCATTTATGAGGAAAAGGCTGGCATTAGGGAGCAAATCGCGTAAATTTTGATCGGCAGTTAAGGGGTTAATTGTAAGCCGTATAAATTATCAAGTTAAGAGTTAATTTCTGCATATTATTTAAAAAATGACAAGTCCATGTATTGTTCTTAACTTAGTACTGTTAAATTAATTATAAAATACATTTTGCAGTACTCATACATTTATAAGTGTATTATATCAGTGTAAATGTGTACTTTTATTTTTCATTATGTCAGAATATATTTTGTTTGTTTATTTTCAATAAATTAAAAATTTTAAATAATCTTTTGTTTTCGACTTTCCAATATGTTCGCGTCCCCTTCGTAGAGTTATCACGCCCCTCTAGGAGGCGCGCTCCACAGTTTGAGAAATGCTATCTTAAGTACATAATATAAACTCAACAAATTGAGATTCTTTCAATTTTTGTTGGGAATAAGTCTATTACAAATCCTATTTCGTTCATTCAAAGAAAAATAATGCTAAAACATAAGAACCGTCCCATATTTTCCAGAATAATAGTGCCTGACAAGGTATAAACTCGTAGGATTGTTTTTGGGATCAATACACTGCACAAACAGATCGTTGAGCTAACTTTTGTGCGGTGAAAAATTACATTGGACGCGGAAGGTTTCGAATGTAAACAAGCGTGCAAAATTTCTATTAAAAATAAAAATTAGACTTGATAACTCATATAAATAAATTGTGATTATTTCTCAGAAGTAACCTCCCAAAATAGTCATAAATGACACCGGTAATTCTAAGATATATTGTACATGTTATTTTTTCGTTTACAGCCTCAGAAAAGTAAAGCGTGACTATTCATGTTATGTTGCTAACCAGTAACATAGCAACGGTTTAAAAACATCGCATGCTTCGCGAAACCTTCCTTGCAGTTATGGTAAAATCAGAAGCACAGCAGTCTTTAGTAATTAAATGATAAATTATTAAAAAATCTCAGCTTCTGAAGGATTGATTATTCTAACAATTTTGCTTTTTTCCCCGTTTAAACACTTAAATATCTGTTTAGTAACAGATTTTAAATACTATCTTACTTCTTATAAGTGAATGGATTTTTTTCTTCCTTTTTTGGGGCTTCTTATAACATTAACTGTTTTAAAGGAACAACAATTCGGAATTTCTTTTTTTGGTTGTTTGTTAATAATTGTTTAAATACTTATCCCAATTTATATATTTTTAACTGATTATTACTGAATACTTCTCAAAATATTATTTTTTTTCTTTTAAATTTATGCAATTAAAATAGTAAAAAAAAAATATTTTTTTATCACAAAGGAAGTAAAAAAAGATGCTTATCTTTTAATTAATTGAAAATAGATTTTTTTTATTACTTTATTACTTCTAATGGGGCTGAGGCTGGTATTTTACCATTGCAGACCTAGTACATTCCCCGGAGCTGGTATCTCTTTTTAATGCATCACCATATAGGCAGGTACCAATCGCCGCAGATAATTTTGACACCCAGTTTCCTCCCCAGAGAAATGCATTTGAGCTCTGGCGATGCGAAACCGTACTTATTATTTTTATTTTGCCGAGAGCACCCACACCAAACAGGCACTCAAGGGATCTTTTACATGCCACATAATTATGCGACACAGCCGCTGTTGATTTCCTGTATCATGAAGATCCACCACTTTATGCCGGGTTTGAACCTGCAACCTTAGGTGTACAAGGCCAGAGACATTCCAATTACGCCACCCAGCCGGTTTTTATAATAATATAACATTTTAAATACTTTTGAAAAGTAACAGCTTTTAAATGTTCAGTTACTGACTTTATAAAAAATACTACTTATTTATCTTTGTTATACAACTAAAAACCATTAATGTTTTTATAACATGCATATAGAAATTCTAGAGAGACTCGTAAAGCTTTTTCCAAATTTATATTTTTATCGAAATAATAAAAAAAGCACCCAAAATTAATAATATCCTTTTGAAAAATGCAATCTGAAATAGTTAGAATTCTAAGTATTGTAAGGGATAAAGTTACTAATGTCGCTTAACTGAAGAGGAGATATATTTATGTTACATTTGATTTCTTCATGTCATATCAATTGAGGTTTCACAACTTGAAATTGTCATTTTTTTTAAAAAACGAAGAGTAATTAATTAGTTTTGCAATTAGAAAGCATTTAAATTAGTTTTTATCAATTAAAATAACTTAACATTGTTATATTATTTATTGAAGAGGATAGAATAATACTCGAATTTAGTACGGACAATTTCTTTTCATTATACTTTTTTATAATAAAATTATACTTAAATCTTCCAAATAATTACGATGGTCAAAGCAATAATTATTCATTAAAAGTCCATTAAGTACTCATTTTAATTTAAAAAAATTATTTTAGGTTTTAAATAATGTGACTGAACAAATTATACGTTTGTACAACCTTTTCAAGATCAATGAAGAAGGGGATATTAAAACAATTTTTAAAAACACATACGGTAAAATCCGGCGAATAACGCGCACTTTTAGCACAAAAAACAAGATCGAAATTTAAAAGTGTGACACCGGGTAAAAAAAACGATTGCTTTAAAAATAAGACAAGAGAAGGACATAAAAAAAAATTTACTTCTACACACATTGGAATATTGTTTATTTAACAGAAATAATATGCCTTATGAACTGAAAGAGTTGTAGTTTTAGAAGTATATTATTTTTTTCAAAAGTCTGGGATAATGCCTCGAATAAATGACTTCAAAATATAAGAGCATTGTATACTAACATTTCAGATTTCTTAGTAAAAAAGGAGGTCTGCGTTATACGGCGAATATACCTAAAAATTAAAAAATACAGCTTGAAAGTATAGGTACGCGTTATATGCCAGTTTTTATGATAATTATGTATACATACTTTATTAAATAAAATAAAAGTATTACAAATGGTTTTCATAGAAACAATGCGGTATACAAATACTTCAAATTTAAATAGAATAACATGTATAAAATTTTTAAAAATAAATTACAAATATTTGTCATATCTAGAGGGATATTATTATTTTATAAGTTAAATTTTAAATAACTCTAAAAAGCACTAACATACATAAAAAATAAGCAGGAAATAAATAGGAAATGTTGTAGAGAGCATGGTAATAAGATTAATGTAACAGACAATAAAATATCCCTATTCCTTTTAATATCATTCAAACTTTAAAAATCCTTTTAGTTTACTTTATGACATTTGCAACGACTTAATGAGAATATAATTTTTATATCTCAGGGGAATTAGATACAGAGTAGAAACAAAAAAAAATGCAATTCTTGTATATAACAAATGAGCTAAATACAAAATCTCGCAACATTTTTAACTTTTGATGACGAGTACCGTAGAAGTGTTTTCTTAATGAACATGCTTCGTCATGATATATGTGTTGTCTACAAAACTACGGTAAGCTCATTTATCTCTGAAATGAGAAAAGCGATCCTCATGTGTAATATGCACGCCTGTAAACTGGTTTTCATGGCATTAAATATTTATCACTTCAATTTGGCATCGTGCCAAACAACCTAAATATCTCGTTTAGAATGCTAAATGATTCGGAGATATTATTAAAATGTTTATAAACTCTTAAGTTGTTTTTGTATGTAGGTCAAAAAAAGAAAGATTCATAAAATTGAAACATAAGCAGTAAATAACTGTGTATAGAAAGCCTTAAACTCCGTGTCGTAATAATAGTAATTCTTTAGTGGATGTTTTCACGCTTTTTGATATGTCTTTACCTGTTGTTTCGGTCATTTTTAATTCTATTTTCAAATTTAAATAGGAAAATTATGTGTAAAGATACTTTCATTAATTTATATTTATTCAATAAAAAATTTCAAATGTTACTTTAGTAAAAACCTCGAGTTAATTAATTTGTTCCACCGTCCCACATTTTTAACAAGTACTGTACATAAAAAAAAGCTCACAAAATTTTTTTGTAAAGGGATTCCATGAGCTTTAAATACTTTCCTATGAAGTATTTTAAAAACTATTATGAAAATAATTTTTATAACTTAGTAATTATTTATTATTATATAAAGAAAAGCATTAGCAAGATGTCTTTCATGACATTCCGAATTAATACAAAATGAAATCCAATATTATTTTAAAAGTAGGTTCCTTAAAATATGTGAGCAATAAAAGAAATTAGTGGTTTAACCTTTGAACATTTTTGTCAGATAATTAAAAATAAATTTTGATAAAAATTATTTTTGTTATAAATTTAAAGTTTTAGAAATTTCCTTTAAAAAAAATTGTATCCATTTTACTTTTTAAAAAAATTCCTTTCCTTAATTTAAACAATTGATACTTAGTTTAACTTACTGAAAATTTATTTCAATTCTCAAGTATTTAAAATTATTACAAAATGCCATTAACGTATTATTCTCTGTTATGCATATTCTTTTGTTTTTGAATTAAATAAGCATTTTAATATTTCCTAAAACAAAAAAATATATATTAATTATTACAGTCAGGTATACTTAAGGATTTTCATGTGGGATTCTAGATCAGGTGTAGTCTTTGTCACTTAATTGTAATTCAAAATTATGAGGCCCGATTCTTATAGCTCTCCTTTTGCTTTGTAATGTGCACACGAGCGTTAATAAATACTCCTTTACTTTCAATTTCTTAGTTACTTTTAATTATTTTGATAACTATGCTTGAGAATTTGGTATATCTTTCTTAATTATTGTTAGGAAAAATTTAATTCTCTCATACTTTTAGGTACACACGTACCCATTTTAGGTAATCCAAATAAAACTAACCACTTAGATGTTGACCCGGGACTTTACTTGAAAACTATATTCGCGTTAGGGATTGCAATTCCGGTATACCGGGATGCCGAATACTGGTATTTTGAGCGCCATTTATACAATTTTGTAATATCGGTATTCACAAGTTTAAATACCGTTTTTTCGGTATTTACTAGAAATTTTTGAAATTGACTCCACTATATGTTCAGGGATAGCCAACATAGCAAACTAGTACACGTTTTGGTTTTTATGTCTCCTTAATGCGCGAAATTAATCAGATTGGGAATATAAAGTTGCATCGTACAATCAAGAGAAGTGATAAAATATGCGAATCATCCAAGGTGGCGGGTCAAAACTATCCTATTACAGCTCAGAGTGATACTGCACACGCTCAAGATTTATAGTCTGATATTCGCATCTGGGAAAACAAGGTTGTAGTTGTGAAGAAAGTGCATAATATTTCGATATTTTTTAAATTGGTGAATTAGTTATTCACATTATATTTGCATATCATACTTTAGGGTTCAAAATATTTTTTTAGATTCATATATATATATACTCATTAATAATAACCCATAACAATGAATATAAGAATAACTTTAAAGAATATAAAAAACAAGTTGATAATACTTCGGTTTGGTTTCATTATTTATATAATAAAAAGAATATGGTGGCTCAATGTAAAAAATGTTCAAGAATTATTAAAGTGAATGGAGGAATTACAAGCAGACTGTATCTACTGTTATAATTATTTTTTGTAATATTTACACTCTCTAATAAAACTGGCAAATAAAACAAAGAAACACTTGTGTTTTCTTTACTTTTCTGTAGTTTCTACTACCGGTATTAAGATCTAAAAAATACCGAATATTGCTATTGAACTTTTGGTTTGATATTGCAATCCTTAATTGGCATCTAATTTAATTTTAATCGAAATCAAAACGATTTCGTCTTGTCATCAATATATGGTATGGTATATAAGTTGTGCTGTAAATAAAGTTGTATTATGTGCTCTTACCACTGGTGTCAGCTTTTACTACTGATGCTCTCTGCCTTTCTGAACAGTTATATCCTGTGAAATAAAATTAACTCAAAGATAAACATTTAAATCGAAATAATAAATAATATCTGAATAATAAGTCTTTATTTTTGGTCATTTATTAAATTACCTCAAATTTTGCTAAAGTAAGAAAATCTCTACTTACGGCATATAATTAACTCTTCTTTCGTGAATCAAATTTAATATTTCAACTTGAAGAGAGATAAAGTATGCATATTTGATAATATATTTTAGTATCAAAATTATTTGGGGTGTAAAAATTGTAATTCATATAAGTTATTAATACTGTACAGAGAAATCCTAATTTTATGCTTTAAAACTGATAATAAAATAACTTTAAAAAAACTAATGTACCTTTGCTTAGCGTATTTTAAAATTTTTACCTTTTCCTATGCTTTATTTCATGTGATAGTATATTTTAGTATATACACACAAACATCAATAATAATAATAATAGAAAAATTAAAGATTATTTTTAGAATGAGAATCAGGAATTTTTTAATTGTTTTTAGAAAAAGAATAAAAGTATAAAATTTTAAGACTTTACGTACATACTTCTACGCAATTATTTCAGATTTATGAATAGAGAAATACTTGATAACTTCTTTTCTGGTTCTTCCTTACTATTATTTGTATAATTAGCACACCTATGCAGCTAATTTCTGTAGAATTTTGAGAATTAATGACAAAGATATAATTGCTGTATTTTTCTCCAATTAGTTGTATATCCAGACGCATTTGTATAACTTAATTAGCTCCAAGGTTTGTAAAAGAGGAAAAATAACACAAAATGCACTAAAGGCTAAAACAATAGTTTTACCTAATTAGCTATTATAGTGACGTGACTGGTGATAATTCTATTTGGGAAGTAATTCAATTCAAAAAACAATTTATTTCCAACAATTTACAAGAAAAACTACTTAAGCAATAAAACAGTAAATATCAATTCACTTCCTTTCATTGTATATTTGCAAGGAAATTCAGAACTGAATGTGAGCACATTGGAAAAAATGAACTAAAAACAGAATAAAATCACTTGTGCAAAATGAAGGAACTAAAAATTAAAGTAAGTCTCACAAATGTTTCCTTTTAACATGGTTATTGTCGCTTAATTTTTATGTTAATCAATGCATTATACTTTCAATTGAGTCTTGCCAGTTTTCTGTGTTCATAAACAACACAAGATGACAATGTGAAGACAGAATTAAAATCTCCTTACATATTGCAATTTTTGATACTCATTTCATAAAACGGATTTCCATTCTGATTTATTCTACTTAATCTTCATTAAACTTTATATTTGTTTCCTATTGATTTCCACTTTATATGAAATTTATCGGATTTAATAAGCCTTTTTTCACCAGAAAATTTATTGAAATTATTTGTTATCTAATTTAATTACGATAGGCTCTCAATCTGGAAATTTAAAAATGTGTTCCATTTTAGAACAATTCGTCTTATTTATAATCTGTGACTATTCTTCGTTTATGTATGCAAATTTATTTGTGGAAAAATTTATTGAAACATGACTGATTAATTCTGTATCTGTATTCATCCAAGTTATTTTCTACCTAAAGATGCTTTTACATTCAAATAAATGTTTGTTTGTTTTTTTGTTGTATAGATGTAAAGGTGCTCAGTTTGTTCTCCAGGTCAAAGAAGTTAGAATTATAAGCAACAAAACCCCTAGCAAAATCTACGGAATAGGCTTCAGGCCAAGTATAGATTTTAGAAGTTATACCTACAAAGAAAAGCATAATCCAACACGAATTCGAAAGCAGTTTCTAAACTTTTTTTAAAAATCTTCCACTTTTTCCAAGTTTCTTCTATGTTATTTACTGTATTTCCTTGCAATTCAATATCTTTTTCGTCGTATAAAGAGAAAAGACTACTGTAAGAAAAATAATAACAATAGGATGAAAATTCAAATATAAAAAAAAATGATATCCTTTTTCCTAAAAAAAAATGATATAAACATTAATAAATAAACAGAAAATATTTCCAGACTAATCTGGAGCGAATTCAAAACTTTTTCCTTGGAAAAGAGAGCAATGTTTTGTTCTGAAATTTGTCCATGTGAAGGAATATAGATAATGGGCTTACGCCATTTTTAAGGGATTTATTGTTTGAATTGATGGTAGGAATGCTATGTTGGAAAAGAATGGTTTTTATGTGATATGAAACATATTTGATACTTTGTCTGATTATTTTTCAAGTTTTCTAGTATTTCATAAAACACCTAGGAAAAATTATTTTTCTAAGGATTCTTTTTTTTTCAACTTACGTAACATTTGTTTCAGGTTGTTGTTTTTAATTTAATATTCTATAAAAAGCTATTATTTTTTTTAAAAAATAATTCTAATTTTATTAGAAATTTTAGCACCGGAAACTATTTCAACTTCAAACATAATGAAAATGAAATACATTTGTTGAAATGTCTTTCTAAGGACTAATAAAAACTTATACTTTTTCATGAGAGATTGTTTTCATTTTACTGAAGTCTTCATGTTCAGTAAAATAAATTGGCATTTGAAAAGTTTATTTTGCAAACAAAAAAGTTTTAAAATGTTTACTCACAAAATAAAGGTTACTTTTTTATTTTTAAAAAAAATGTTAAAAAAACTATTAATATATATTGTTAATGTAATATTCCTATTTACTATGCATGTTTGAGTCATATTTATTAAATAAAACGGATTATTTAATACCTGACAAACTTTATTACAACACAATAAATCGTTTAAAAACATAATATAAAATGCAAATTTGCTATGGGATAACAAAGGCTGCAAAAAAAGCGCTAAGGAAGGAGAGAAGTTTAACTTCACTAGATATATTCTTTTTAAAGTACCTTCGTGAGATTAACAGAACTCACTTCAATTGTTCAGATAGCACTATAGTTAAAAAAAATCCATGAAAAGATTTTACTTGATTTAATAACAAAACAAAAAGCTGAGAATATTGCTATGATTATTCTCCATTTAGAATTACAGCATTATTCTCTTTGTTGATACATAGTGGAAAACTATTGCAAGCAAAATTAATTTTTATAAATATCCGCGCTACTCTTAACCGACCAATGAAGCTTTCACAAGATTATACATACATAGTAGAATTAAAAAGTTCCTGGAGAGAGGCTATAACTTAAAAAATATTACCAGTTAAGTTGCTGAAACACATCCTCCTTCGAAATAAGACCCTTGAGCAACAGAACACTTTTGCCATCGCTTGTAAAATTCATAGAAACATTTCAGGAATCCACTTTTAGACATGTCTTTTAATTCAGCCTGCGATGCACTTTTAACTTCATCTGCTGATTGAAATTGTAGTCTCAGCAAATGACATGCCAGTACAAGAAATATTCTGAAGTTTCAGGGGGGCGAAATCAAGGGAGAAATAAGGATGTGGCAAAACAATTGTTTTCATTTTCACCCCGTCGTTGCTTGAAGCATGTTTGAAGCAGAATACTTTTCAATGTTTTTAGCGGTGAGGGAAGTCTACGGACATCCAGAGTATTGACACTTTCCCTGCCTTCTCTGAAACGTCGATGCCATCCAAAATCTTGCGCGATAATGTATCACTGCCTTAAACATGCTTCGACATTTCGTACGTCTTCGTATTATTCTTTTCCAAGCCAATACAAAATTTGATATTATTCTCTGCTCAACAAACGCAATTTCCTTAAATGGCCGGTTACTAAATGCATCCACCTACAAAATACGACTCCGTGGCAAGCCACCGACCTCGTAATTTAGGGCAAACTTTTTTAGAAAAGGGGAAGAATGTGATCGAAATGACACAGTGACACAAAAATGTTATCGTAGTCGCTCTAATGCAAAAACTTTTCTCGTTACAGGCTCAGTCCGGGAACTTATGAATCCTACCTCGTAGTTTCAGAAAAACATAAAAATAATCAATCTTAGAAGAAAATTTCGACAAAAAATTATTACTTTAACAAACTGTTTTATTTATTAATCTATACACTTAATCAATAGGCAGTACATAGTCTTTCAATCAGCCAGTTTATATGAATAACTATGTTTTCAGTAAAGTGAATATGAAGAAAAAATTACATTAGTTGCAAAATGCAACCAACCATGCCAAAAACTTTCATTAGCTGTGAAATAGAAATTTCTTCCCTACCGTGAACTAAGTAGCTATCACGCCTAATTGACGATGAAACTTATCACTTAATGACTGGTCATCGTAAAGGCCACACCTTCAGGAACAGAAGGTAATCTCTCGGGTAATGAAGCATCCCCTGATTAACTTCATGCAATGCAATATGGATGAAGTTATGGGAGGAAATTGCAGCTGTTGCTGTAGAGATCGATATACTTCAATGGACCTGATGACAAAAGAAACAGATGTATAACCAAAATATCCGAAACACATTCCTTAAGGTATCCGACTACGTTCGGAACCGTGATTTTGCAAAAGCGTATAAATGGATAATATTTATGATATTTAGTGTCACTTAGATTAGAAAATGTATATAAAATTGTTTTAAGAATAGTATTACAATAAAAAATTATTTAAGTACAATATTTTGACCAAAAATGAACATAGAATGACCAGTTTTCAAAATATTCTCCTTTTGCAAAAAATGCTTCTATTATAATTATATTTCGCATGTATATAGCTCAGACCTCTGTACGGAGGCTCAACTAGAAATTTTGAAATATATAACTTAGAAGTGGGTTTATCCATGTTTTACGACAACAGAGCGGAGCAATTTTAAGAAAAAAACACCAATAATTATTTCAAATGGTGGTAACTCTGAAAATAATATGAATTTTTCAAAACTCATAGTTGAGCCTCAGTACAGAGGTCTGAGCTATATACACGCAAAATATTGTTATAATAGAAGCATTTTTCACAAAAGGAGAACATTTTGAAAAAAGGTTAGTCTAAGTTAGTTTTTTTGCCGAAATATTGTATTTAAATAATTTTTTTAGTCAATAAAACAATTTTATACAAGTATTCTAATCTAAGTAACACTAAATATCATGAAAATTATCCATTTATGAGCTTTTGTAAAATCACGGTTCCGAACGTAGTCGGATATACCTTAAACTTAAAAATTTTAATTTATTAAAAGTAGTATTTATTTATTGTTACCTTAAATATTTTTAGAAAAATTCTATATTTCTATATATATAAGGATTTATCAGAAAGCAAATAATTTCTGATATATGGACAAGGTGTGTTAAAATTCTTTTAATAATCTTACCTCTGTTTTAAGAATTCTTTCGAAATTAAAGAAAATCTACAGGAATTTTCGTTTTCGTTCGTGTGATGGTTCAAGGAATGAAGAGCCAACCACCACTAAAAATCAAACTTTTTCAACTCCTACTATTAGTTCAAAATCTCCCGATATATATCATGTTCAAATTTTCAATCGTTAATAAAATACATTTTAAAGCGCACAGTTGAGCTGAAATTTTATATACACGATTGTTTTGGGTGACAATATGTGATAATATTTTATTATAATTAATTGAAATTAATAGACTGAAACTAATTATTTAAAGAATTATAGATACAATCAGGTTAGCTTCATTTTTAGCGACTTGGGCCAATTTTGTATGGAAAATTTCAGCTCAAATGAGCGCTTTAAAATGTGAGAAAAAAACCTTTTGAAGGTTTGACACAAGTCATCAAAAATGATGCCAACGTGGTTGTATCTGTAATTTTTTGAATAATTAGTTTTACTCAGTTTTTATTAATTATAATTAAATTACCATATTTTCTTTAAAAATAATCGTGTATATAAAATTTTAGCACAAACGAGTGCTTTAAAATGTATTTTATTAACGATTGAAAATTTGAACAAGATATAGGTAGATTGTGAACTAATTGTAGGAATTGAAAAAAAGGAATTCTGATTCTAAGAAAAGAATAAGTTAATTCAATTAATGAGAGAACCAGTAAATTGATACATTTTATGCGTGCGTGAGGATTCAACAGACAAGAGCAAAGATGTCGGAAAAACGATCGACAAATAAGAGCTCGGCCGAGATATTTTTATCCCAAAAATAGAAGGAGGTAACAAAGCATTCCCAAATGTAATAGACGTCTTTGGGTAAAATACAGGATTACTGACCATTATAGTTTCCAGTAACTCAGACTAGAAGAGGTCCCATATCCTTTAAGTGGTCTTTTTGTAGCATTTGAGTGTTTCGGAATAAAAGACGAAGCAATCTTCTCTTTGCGACTACCTTCAGACTTTTTGCTGTAGTCTCTGTTATCTGGAATTGTTCTTGCCTTTTTCTATGGGTTTTCGGGTGCTGTGGGCTCTTAAATTCTTTACGTATTATTTTCCTTTCCGAGCTTCCAGAAAATAGTCTGCAAAATGATATAAAAATAAGATTACATATCTGCAAAATGATATAAAAATAAGATTACATATTATATAGAATAAACTTTAACATATAAAAAAATGAGAACGAATTCTGAAGAAATTCTTATTATTTTGATGTTATAAAATCACCATCATTGTCATGAACGGAATTTAAATTTGGGAAACTCTACCCTTAATATTTTTTTTTATTTTTACATTTCATACACAAATTATTTGAATGTAAATCATTATTATATCTGCTTCTTTAAACGAGTATACTTTGCTATTTTATATTGGTTTCTAGAGTAAATTAAAAACATTTATATGGTATTTTAAAATATTTTTTTGCATAAATGCCTTTTTCATTATACTTTTAGACATTGCCAGTGCTTCTCAAGCTTTCAATATTTGAGACCTACTTTTCAATCATAATTTTCCTCGGGGGCCCCCCCCCCCAATGCAATAAAAATGTATTGAATGAAATAATAATGTACTTTGACACAAAAACTACAATATAACCTGAATTATAAACTTACAAATTATCATGATGATAAGTATTAAATTTTGTATATTATATTGTATATGACAAGTGAATGGGAGACACTAGCAATTATTAAACTTATTCTTAACTTAATATTGTTAAATTATCTAATACATTGTGGAGCACTGATTCATTTATAATACTAATATAAATGAGTATATCATTTTTTATTATGTCAGAATGTATTACGTGTATTAATTTTTTAAATGTTTTATATTCGACTTTTCGATGTGCTCTCTCCCCACCCCCAAGTAGGATTATCACGTTCTTCTAGGAGGGCACGCCCCACAGTTTGAGAAATACTGCACTATACCCATTCTTTTTTACAAATGTACTTAATTTATATATTTATTTACTTGTCTTCTCACACGAACATAAAAACTCAAATTCAAAAGTCTTTGCTTAAACGTTTTGATATGTCACCATGATAAAAATACTACAAAACAGATGAAAATTAATACTTTCAATAAAAAATAATTGTTAGTTTACTATTTATATATATACATTTTTAATTACGTTAAAAAGTATCTTCGATTATCATTGAAAAAGTATTTTAAGAAATATAAATATGTGTGAATATTTTTATGGGTCACATTACTAATTTCTTTCTTATTGTTTTAGTCCTGGTTATAAGTAATATATGACATTTATAAATAAAAGTAATTTATTTGAATAAGATTCAAGCATCTGTTTGAAGTATTATGCAATTAAATTTGTTTTTATTCATATTGATAAATACAAACTTGTAATAAATACAGTTGTTCAAGTTTGTTTAAATGTATCTTTTTAGATTTTTTTCATCATTTTTCTTTCCAATGATTTTTCGAGAAATCATTGGTTTTTAACATTATTAATTTTTATGTATATTTTCGTTTTTGAGAATATATATTTCGTTGTAAACATAAAAAGATTAAAAAGTTCTTTCAAATAGTTTGTTATAAATTTCCCGAAGGGTCTTCAATTATTTTCTAAACATAAATTAGGTTTTGAAATTGAAAAATATAATTAAAGTATCATTTTTTGTGTAATTCATCTTTCTACTAATTATGGGAGAATAAATTGTATTAAGCACTTTGATTGTATTAAAGTTTTATTTTTGTATCTTATGTTTATTTTTAAAAGCATTTTAAAACCTTTATTTTTAAATAGTCACCAAAGTAAGTCACTGAATATTAAGAATTATTTTATAATATTTAACAAAATATATGAAACAAAAGTGAAATAATTTATATATGTTTCAAATATTGTGTTCAGATGATTGTGAAACGGTATTGAGTATTTTACAATATTTGATTACAAGGAAGAAATATACTTATAGATTCCTAACAAAACGGTAACATTACTTCTTATTTCTTCTCAGTAAATAATTCAAACAAAATCTCTTTTATCATCTAAAAAAAACAAATTTTTAAGAATAATTTTTTTTCCTTGATTTTTTCTCTACAGTGGGTAGTTTTTTTAAGCTTAAACAAAGAATTTATTTTGAAAAAATAAAACGACGAGAAATATTTTTTAAGTAGGACTCGACATTTTTTTAGAATTAAATTTTCGAAAATTACTAAGAAAAGAATTCGCGATTACATGCTTCGTTTTAAAAGAAAAAAGTTACTTTCATAGAAAAAAGTCGATTATTTTATTTTTTTTAAATATGCTAGAACTAAAAAAAACATAAAACACAAGAAATATTTCAATCTTGAGACATTCGTGAAAAATATCGATTATATGTTACATGAAGTCGTCTGAAATAAACTTACCAGAAAAAGGTTACGAAATATTTTTTTCTCCAATGGGCTACATATTAGCAACTAAGCATTTGCAATCCCCAAAAGTGGAAATCATTTAATTGGTGGTACCATCTAGTGGCGGCTTCCGCTACCAAATTGTGACGTTTGAGTTTTATCCCATTCAAACTCTTGTCGGATGCTAAATATTGAGGCAATTTAATTTTGCCGTGAGTACCAGAGACACATTGATACTTTAGGGACCTTTTACGCTCCACATAACCGAATGATATGCGTGCCTACGATTTTTGCATCCAGAAAATCTATCGAGCCGGGGTTGAACACGCAATTTTAGGCTTACGAAGCGAACACGCTTCCTCTAAGCAACCATAGCCGACTGTTATAAAATGTAATTCAGTTGTAATTCAATTCTAATTATACTGTATTACGCAATTTTTGAATATAGAAGAATATTATTATATTTTATTATATCATTATTGCTTGAAAAAATAATTTTGCATGACGCTAATAATATTTATATATTATCTTTTAAATGAACTAAATTATTTTTCCATGGTTCTTTCTTTATATTAATAAAGGAAATTAATTTACATGTCCTTCTTGAATACCTACAATTGCAAATTAAACCTTTCGAAATACAAAAGTGCTTTGCATTTTTTAAATTAATGTTCCAAATTTTTTGTCAAATCTATAAAAAAAACTTTAAAGAATTAAAAGTATTATTCACTATTGACTTAATAGATTATACGCGTAACAAGTTTCATTTTAAATATTTTTGGGGGTTTTTAAAAGCGTTATAGGCACATTAAAGTCTCACTTTGAATCCAAATGACGTAAATATATCATCATAAGAAATTATCTATCTGTAATAAACATAAAACGATTTTTATTTAATGTTTTTTTAGAGAAATACTATCATGAAAGCAAAAAGTTAAAAAATCAGTTTTTTAATCCGACATTTTTTCTTTTATAATTTGTCAGATAATTATAGTTTGGAAAGGTATTTTACAACATTTAAATTACGTGAAAACATAAATGCGTATAAACAAGCGCTTTTTAGTTTTTTTTTACTATATTTTCTCATATAATTATTTCTCACGCACATGATGTAAAATTTGATATTCAAAATAATGAGCTCAATTCATGCGACGTCATAATCACTTGATAACGAAATCCACGTGATTTTAGCTAATCAATTCAAAAACTCATGTGACGTCATAGTCACACGATAAAAACTGTCTTCTGTTTTCAGCTAATCAGTTCACGCGCTCCGTTGTTGCCAAGTTTTGCTCTTTGCAGAAACTTTCTCTTAAAAAGTACATATGTATAAAAAATGCATTTTATTTAAAAGTATAAACATAAAATACGATTTTATTTTAATTTTAAAAAATCTTTTTGAAGAAATTTTTTTTCCTAAAATTTAAACATCTTTACCCAAATATGAAATTTGAAATTTTATCTGAGTTTTACAAATAGAACAAGTACAATTAGTTTAATGTTTGTTTTGAATTCAATGGAAAACACGTGTTTGTTTTTATCATGTGACTTCATGAATTGAGTCCATTAATCTCCTTCGTGTGCACCTATAAAATTCACCTGAAGATTTTTTTACTTTTTTCAGCAGTAATAATCTATGAAAATTTCTATTTAAAAAGGAAATCCAGCCAAAACTTTGTAGTAGTATTGGAAAATCCTTACTTAAATATAGTTGATTAATTTTAGTACTGGTAAATTAATGCAACACTGCTTTGAATATATAAATGTAGAAATAAATTTATATTGCAATACCATGTACAGGTTGTCCGGGCTTAGAGTATCCAAAAGTTGTGGCTTGTTATTGCGGAACTACCCATAAGAATGTAATAAACTGACCATCCGTGGATTGGAAATCCCTCCGAGATTTTTCGGATCTAGTCCAATCGGTCGCATGTGTGCGCCTTATTTGGCAATCGCAGACGATAAACTTGTTACACTGACTTTATTAGCAAAGATGTGGACACCACAGTAAAAGGTGCAGTACATACTTTGATTTACGGAATTTAAATCAGTCACGCGTGTACAGCGACATGTTCGAACAGAATGGATTGTCGATCCTCCGACATCAAAATCTATACACCAATGTAAAAGAACTTTAGAGGAGACGGGAACGGGAACATTGGTATCTCAAACTGGTAGTATCCTTAAGTTTTCGTGATAGAAGACACTGTTGATTGTGTGCGTCATTAATTTTGTATGAGTCCTGATAAATCTGTTAGGAAAGCCAGTAATGACATTCCATTTTGTTCGAACACGTCGATGTACACGCGTGACTGATTGAAATTTCGTTAATCAAAGTACGCACTGAACCTTTTGCCGTGGCGTCCACATCTTTACTAATGATGTCAGTGTAACGAGTTTATTGTCTGCGATTGCCGAATAATACGTGCGTGGGCTACTGATCGGACTAGACCCAAAAATCTCGGAAGGTTTTCCAATCCATGGATGAACAGTTTATTACATTCTGAAGGGTAGTTCCGAAATTATAGAAGTCATAACTTTTAGATACTTTAAGCCTGGACACCCTGTATTATATTAACCATCGTTTCTTATTAAGTCGCTTTTCATTTACTCAAATTCAGAGAATAGAGCATACATATGCTTGATTTTTGTTATAATAAAATCTAATAGAATTACCTTACCTTTTTCTCAAAGTTAATTCATAGTAAGAAATTGCAGCTCAAATAAATAAAGAAAAATAATATTTCCTCTCTTTTTATCCATCTCAGTCTTCAAAAAAATGTTATCGGAATTTTTTGTTAGTAGTAGAATATGTTAACAGTATTAAAATTATTCAATTTCTACTACTAATTCACACTCTCCCTATATATATATATATCTTTCTCAAAATTTCATACGTTAATAAAATACGTTTTATTCATCGACTCAAGTTCAAATACATTTTTTAAAACTTGTTAAAACTTGGTAAAATACATTTTTAAAACATTTTATCTTGATAATTTGTACGGTTTACAATAAATCCCCTAAGTACCGATTAAAAATTACGTGATTCGCTTCCCAATGCCGCAATTTAATACCTATGTGGGTGTATGTGGTGCATTGGGGGTGAGGTAAAAAAGGAACCAATAAGCAAATCCTTTGAAATAAGTAAATCCTTCGCTAACACTGTCAAAATTCTTTTATTGCATTCCAAAGCCTTCGGAACAATTTTATAGATAGCAGTTCACAGAAAGATCGTACTTTGAAAAAACGTATATATACGTCCGGGGCAATTAACGCACTGGCTGATCAAGACATTTATACACGCCAGAGGCACTCAAGAGGTTAAAGGCGTATTGTAGGCATAACGTCAAATTATAGCAAAATGGAATTCAATACACATTGTTATTGTATGGAGGGGGGCGAGGAAAATTATAATTGTGTGTGATTATTGGGTCGCAAATATTGAAAGTTTGAGAAGCACTCGTCTAATGCACGCTTTCAAAGTCCTCATGGAGGTATGGTGTGGAAATTCAGAGAACTCATTTGATTGGGGCTCAGAATTACGGAGTCCATCGCCAATAGCCCTCGCTTTGCTTTGAATTATGACATTAGTATACACTCACTTATTCTGTGCTAACGATCCTTCAGACGATTAAATCCAAAAATTAGCTGTGGGTTCTTCATGTGAGTTTTCACAGAATCTATCCCTAAGGCAATATTTTCAACCACTTAAATTAATTTTCTCAGTACTTTTTTCTGTAGCAAAAAATTAATCCTTTTTCATCGAGATAATTCCTTGCGATTCATTTGGAAGAATAAAGATATCAAAACCACTTTTTCTAATAATTTTTTTTAATGAGCAAATAATTTTTGATAAAGTTTTGCATTTAAAATAAATAAAACTTTAGTATATAAAAGAACATGTCTCAAAATAAAAGCGTTTTATCACACACACACAAAACGTAAATGACAATTACGGTAAAGTGGGTTTGAGGAAAGGGGAGTGGGTATTAAATTTTAAAAAATAATGAAGATCATGGGGTAGCGAAACTGTCTGTGTGAGATTACACTATTTCAAACTATTTTATCAAACTTCACTTTTTATGTATATGTTACCGTTAAAGTGCATAATATTGTTACTTCATAGAAAATAACTAGGTATTTCATGAAATAACTAGATAAGTCAGTTAAAGTATATAATAGATGAAAAGTTTCACATGCTTTACCTAGTTATTCTATGAAATGACTAAGTATTCTATGAAACTACTAAGCATAGACTGTTAAAGTAAAAAATAAATAATTTCAAAAATATATTTTAAATTAATTGATTATAAATAGCTAAAATCTCTCAAAAAATACATTTTATCCCTTTTGCAGATGACTGATTAATAAATAATAAGGGAAAGCAGATGATATAATTTATTATTGTTATATTGCTGACATTAGTTAAGTATAAAGGGGGAAAAGGAATATGTTGCAAAAATAGATTTTATTTAAATATTATCAACAAAAGTACATGCTGGGAATTAAAACTGTTATTTAATAAAAACATTGAGTAAACTTTTTAAAACAAAAATGTAAGAGAATATTAATTTAAATTTTATGAGACATCTTTATTTTACTCTTTTTTTATTTATTAGAGCAAGGATTGCTGTGATGATACTTTGGATTGCACTGCTAAATTTTTTTGAAACAAGCACACTTTTTACTAATACACATTTTTTTTTACACGAGCACTTTTTAAATCCTTGTCCAGTACTGCAACTTTGAGCTGTTGCAACAGATCGAAGCATTGTGTCAATATTTGGAACTTCTTCAATGGAAATTAATTCTCACTGACATATACTGAACTGATATTTACATTACAATTTTTTTATTAGGTCATCTCTAGTTTCTAATCCGAAAACTCATTCCTAAAGCAGCTAGAACTGGTTCAAAGAACTTTTGAGTGCCATATTTCATACTTTAACGATCAAGTAATCATTATTCTGTAGAATACCTAGTTAAATCGTAGAATTAAATAATTTTATATACTTTAATAGAGATGTCTGGTTATTTCATGAAATACCTAGTTATTCTATGATATAACGGATTTCACACTTTAACGGTAGCATATACAATCAAAAACTACGGGCTTACATCCTGAAAATTGTTACCTCTATATTTTGTTTATATATTTTTCTGCGTATTTTTTTTTTAAGAAAAGGCCATTCTAAACCATCTAAATATTTATTTTTATTTTTATTTTTTCATTTATTATTTTGTTGTTGTTGTTATTCTATTATTTTATTTAATTTCAAATTATCGCTAAAGTTCATTTAGAATGTTAGAACAATGTAAAAAAAAGGCTATTCGATTATAAATGAAATAAAATTCTTGCCATACTTACTGAAAAATAAGTTGCTTCATACATGCAAAATAATATACTATATATCACATCACAAGTATAAAAAAAATTACTTGATCGAAAATATTCTTGAAAATTTAAAAAGCCTTTTGTGAAAAGTTAATAAGTGTGTCTGCTCAAGTACCATTTTTTTTCTCTGTTCTCATTATCTTCTTTACGCCAGAAAGACTTCATCCAAAAACTAAACGTCAAGTCCTCAAAAATCTTACGGTATTGCATTAAAGGAAAAGGCATTTTTCCAACTCGAGGCTTCATCATTGATCTGTTTTTGTAAAAGTATGCCAGAAAAAAGTAAAATCATACTTTTTGTATCTTTGACCTTATTTCTCAAAAGAAGGTTTTTACGCACTCTAAGTCTAAAAAAAACTTAGAAATAAAAAAAAATCTTTTTATTGAAGCTCAATACATTTGGGACTATTTTGCTCTCTATCTATCTTTCTTCTTCGTTCGCTTCAACGAATGAAAGCTTTTTGCGTCGACTTTTTATTTTCTTTCTTTATTTCTTTTTTCAACAATTTCAGCGTCCTTCTTCTTTATCGTTGATGTCGTATTTTTTAGATATGTAGAAAGAGGATTTTTCTGAAGTCTATCCACTTAAAAGAACTCGAAGTGAATTAGTCAGTCCTGAGGGAAAAATCTCTTTCGAATTATTGGTGATAATAATTTATGATAAGAGGACGAGAGAGTTAGTTAGTTTTCTTATTAAATATTCCATTAATTTTAATCACTATAAAAAATGCTTTAAAAAACAAACTTGCTTTTATAGATTTAATACTTAGGGTCTTATATATATATATATTTATTATTCGCATATTAATAAAGACAAATTTAAAATTCAAATTTCTTATACAAATATATATATATATATATAATTTCTCTTTTCATTTATCTAATCTCTTTGTATATAATATATCTTTTTATGATAATTTTTGTATAAAATATTTTTTTTATATATTAACTTTTTCACTCAAGAGTTTTAAAATTAAATTAATGTTGCTTTTCGAATTTTCGAATTTTATTTACTTAAGGTAAATAAAATTATAGTTTGTATGCTCTTGGCTTTATAAATAATGAGCAGTTTATAGTTATTTTTTAAAATTGACATAGACACAATTAATAATCTTATAAGCAATGTTTAACCATTTATAAACAATTTTGGCAATTATTATAAAAAAATTTATATGAAACCGAAAATAAATAATTTAAATATTTGCTTATACAGTCTCTTTATTAATAATTTAGTAATTATATAGCATTTCCCCCAAAGGGGTAGATATAGAAAGAAAAATTAATAACCAGAATCCGCATTCTAAGGGAAAACACATTTGGGAAACACATTCTTAGTTCATTGCTGGCCATTAAAATTATAACGTCATGAAGGTGAGGTGATAAATAAGTGAAATTCACGCAAAGTTAATAAAATTATGGGATATGCACATTTGTATTTAAGCGCAATTGAACGACGCAAGAGGAAGAAACAGTATATTAAACTATGCATGAAAGAAAAGTTACGCATAGTGTTTCTCATTCGAAAATCGTACTTCAATGTTGGTTGGTGGTTAGAAGAACTTGTTATACCTTGTAGAGAATGAGAAACGGCTACCAGCGCGTGCCGGAATTCGATAATGGTAGTATCGAGAGCGTGGTTTATTGTTTCGAGATATTGGTACTCGCAATGATCGGAATGTAAACTCTACTATATTTTAACATCTCCAATTGCTATTTTCTCTTTCTTCCTCTCTCTCTCTGTCTCTCTCTCTCGTGAATTCAATTGACCTAACTTAAATTTGTTGTTCTGATCTATGTAAATCGCTGCTCCCTTACAAAAAGGGGTCCTTTTCAATCAAGCAATGCATGAAAAGTATTTCCTCTTTAGGATTAGTAGAACAACGCGAATAGAGGACCCTTTATTAATAGACAAAAAGGATTTTGAGAACTTGTTTATATACACGTGATTTCCCAATTTTAAATTGGTTAATATGCTAGCATACAGCACTTTTTATTTCTAATTACTTGGAAGTTTTGTGTCATAGAAATTCAAGAGAATCATGATATATATATTTGTGGAAGGTCATTTTTATATTTATTTATTATCCAAGTGTGATCATTTAATACATCTTAATAGTATTTATGATGTTTCTGGGAAAACTTAACACACAAAAGTGACTCCGTTTTTAAAAAACATTAAGTTTATTTTTTTTATGAAAGGATAAATTTCTTTCTTTTAACCCATTCAGGACTAAAAATAAACCCAAATAATTTATTGTTGCCAAAATACAACATCCAAATTTACCATAGAAATATGTATTACTAAAAATAGTGTTGTTTATGCCCTCAATATACCTTTTTAAACTTAAAACATTAATTTGTATACGTTTTTATTTTTAAAATTTAACTTGTGCATGTTGTTTTTTCGGCTAGCCCTGGGAAATATTAAAAAAATGACTGTGTAAATTCACAAATTAATGAAAGCAATTTATTTATGTTACAAATGACATTCAATCGTTAAGATATTTTTGGGATAAAAAGGAATATGAAACAGCTAGAACCAAATTTTATAAGAAATGATTGAATCTACTAATCCAGAGCTGAAAAAGTGTGAAATACGTCAAATACATTAATGGGAATTAACAATGAAATATTTTTATGGATTGGAATTGCATACTTTCTTTTTATTTCGTGACATATCTCATTATGAAAATATATTAAGAACAAGTTAAGTTTTGTTAAAAAAGTTTTTTAATATAAGTTCCGACTGATGAAATACGCAAGAGATGTACCTACTGCGTTTAACTTAGATTACATAGTTTCTTTATATTCCGTGACATAATTCGTTATAGAAACATATTAAAGGTGAGCTAAGTTTTATTAAAATAATTTGTTAATGAATTCTAAATGATAAAATACACAAGAGATGTACTTACTGCGTTAGATAACTTAGATTACATGGTTTCTTTATATTCCGTGACACAAATCATTATGGAAACATAGGAAGGATAAGTTAAGTTTTATTAAAAGAATTTGTTAATGAATTTTGACTGATGAAATACGCAAGAGAGATGTACTTACTGTGTTAGATAACTTAGATGACATAGTTTCCTTATATTCTGTGACTCAAATTAAGGATAAGTTAAGTTTTATTAAAATAATTTGTTAATAAATTCAGACTGATGAAATACGCAAGAGGTGTACCTACTGCGTTAGATAACTTAGATTACATAGTTTCTTTATATTGCGTGACACAAGTCATTATGGAAACATATTAAGGATAATTTAAGTTTTATTAAAATAAATTGTTAATGAATTTTGACTGATGAAATACGCAAGAGATGTACCTACTGTGTTAGATAACTTAGATAACATAGTTTCTTTATATTCCGTGACTCAAATTAAGGATAAGTTAAGTTTTATTAAAATCATTTGTTAAGGAATTCTGACTGATGAGATAAGCAAGACATGTACTTATTGCGTTAGATAACTTTTTTTCATTCATCTTTAATCATTTACATTAATTTTACAAGTCACTCGAGCTTTATTCACCAGAATGTGATGATAATAATTATAATAATAAATATTAATTATGAAGATAATATTAATTAAATAATATTAATTATGAAGATAATTTATATATTTCTATCATTTAATTATCATCAACTGATATTACATCTTTTTGAAAATTAAAATTTTTTAAATATTCTTTAGCTAGTTGATTGGCAAATGTGTTGTAGTATCCATAAATATATTTCAAATCTATTTTTTTTTCAAAATTTTTTAGTTCTCTGAGGCACGTAGTAATTGTCTTCATTGAATGACATAAATCACATTTTAGGTTTTTATTATTGAAAATATTAATATGCTTTGTACAAATCTACACAATTTTAACATTTAAATATGAATTTGAAATTTTTTTTTTTTTTTATTTTGTTCATTTTTACGAGAAAATTGCCTGTCCGTATCATACAACTACTATAACTCTCATGTTAAACCACAATTTTTGCATGAAAGATTTTTCGCATGTAGGGAAATTATCATACCATTCCACGAAAAAAGTAATAATGAAATTGTTTTGTTAATATCACATGTGGAATTTTATTGTATTATTTCTTCTTTTTTCTTAACTTAAAATACGTTTTTAAAAAAACACTTCTTCATTCATGATATAATATTTTTAATATATTTTAACATGGGTGTATGATACGGAGATATCATGGATGACCTTGAAATTTACACGAGTATTTATTAATTGTCTTTCTTGCCGTATTTAAACAGAAGCGTTTTAATTTTCAACAAAAACCATGAGTAATATTTCTAAACATGTGAGTCTATGACATTGAATCAATCAAGCAAGCAATTTTTAATTAATTAAAGTTTGAAAGTCTATCCTTAAACTCTTTAATTATAAAACCATTCTTAAACTGTTTGTAGCTCATTTCAATTAATTTGTGTGTGTTAATGAATCAACTGATGAAAAATACTATTTTTTTGAATATAATGGCAATCCCCTTCAAAATCATTAGGTTCACACGAACAAAGCTTCGATGGGAACTCTTCTCTCAGAGTGGTCTCGCTCGCCACTGGGCATGCGCAGTGGATGCGACTATCGATTCCTTCCTCTCCATAACGGGGAGTTCTCTCTTCCTCTACATCTACAGAGGAGGAAATGTTCAGATTCCCGTCCGCCTATCATCGACTAAGAAATGTTTTCTTGTTGTTTTTCCTGTAGTGTTGTTGTGAATGTAGACTTGGGTTGAGAATGGGAGCTCTGATTGAGTCACAATCGTTGATTGATTAGTGTATGGGTTTGCTAAAAGGAAAAACGTGAACTAACTCTAAAGTTATTTCTTTCTGTTATTTCGTTTCCGGGTTATTCTTATATATACATTGCATCTTGCAATAACTCTTGAATGTTCTTATACGATATTTTAGGATTAATAAAGAGTTTCTCAAACTCCTCCCTTCCCTCTTGGTGGGCGTGATAACCCTACGAAGGGGGCGCGTTCATATCGAAAAGTCAAAAAAAAAAAAAAGGATTTAAAAAAATAACAAATTTATTGAAAGGAAGCAAAACAAAATGTACTTTCGGTCATAAAAAAAGGGAAATACACATTTACACTGATATAATATAATAAATGTATCAGTACTGCACAATGTATTTGATAATTAATCTCACAATACAAAGTGAAGAACAAGTTTAATAATTACTAGTGTAATACACAAACTCTCATACTTATTTTCTCTCCATCCGGGATAGTGGTTAGCGACGCTGACTGCTGTGTCATAGGGCCTGGGTTCGAATCCAAAAGAAGACTTGGCAGTTTGTAAATGTATAGGGCCTTCGCGGCATGGGGATACTCTAAATAGCCATCAAGCCACCAGTCCTCTCGTGAGGTTGGTGGACGGGGAAAAGAGTTGGATGGCCCCTATACCTTCACGATTTTCCTCCCTTCAATACGGGGGGGGGGGGGGAACAGAGATAAGTCGTACAGTCTCCTGTATGGTGCTCAAGGCTACGGCCAACGACAGGCGTACACTTAGAAGTTCAACCTGTTTCAGGCTCTGGCAACTTTCTTTCCTTCCCTTCGGGAGTGAGTGAGTGAATATTAACGTCGCACTGTTTAGCTACACGAGGGCTTTTGGCGACGGACCACGTAATTTTGAACCATG
>BMAV01024567.1:108254-123247 GCA_019973955.1 Trichonephila inaurata madagascariensis
ATCGCTGCCCTACATGGCGGGTCTTTAGTGGTGCTGGGCTCGAACTCATGACATGCCTGCCATGGTCCGATACCTTAACCACTGGGCTACCGCAGCTCCCTTCCCTTCGGGAAGGACAAAACAACAAGAACAATTCTTATCTTGATAATTTGTACCGTTCATGATTAAAATCATATTATAGCTTTAACGTCTCAGTGTATTATTATTAAAATTCAATACATTGTTATTGTGTGAAGGGGGAGCGATGAAAATTAGGATTGATAATTGGGTCGCAAACGTGGAAAGTTTAATATTATCATTTTGTTTGTAATGATCATTTTAATTGAACTATAAAGACCATATTTATTATTATTAAAGAGAAAGAATTTTGAAGTTTGCTAGGAAAAAGAGAGTATCAAATAAAACAATTCAAAAATAGATGCTTATTATTACACACATTGAAAACATCACAATTATTATAATGAAAACTGAAACTTTTTTATAACAGAAATGACTTCTAATTTCATATCTATATGATAAAGGGGAAAATTATTTTTGATAGATTCACACTTTCGTTTACCGTAAAATTCGGCATAAAGACCTTTGGAAAGATTTATATATACGTCCGGGCAATTAACGCTTTGCTGAACGAGACCTTTATCTATTCCGGCGGCACTTAAGATGTTAAAATTGTATTGTAGCTCTAGAGCAAAGTATGATATATTTTTGAATTAAATACATTGTTATTGTTTGTTGGGGAGGCGCGATGAAAATTATGATTGAATATTGAGTCACAAACTTTGAAAGTTTGAGAAGCATTACCTTAGAAAATTTTTTAAAAAAGAGGACATGTGTGTTACTAACACTAAGGACTGTATAAATTTATTATAATATATTTATTGATTTGTGATAATCGTTCACAGAATCATATTATCAGTTCTCAACATTACAAAAGCTAAAAGTATTTTTTCTAATATTCTTAAAAATAAATTATTACCAAGAAGGAAATCTAAAAGGTCTAAAATCTAAATAAAATAATTATAACTTATCTGATGCTCAAAATTCAAGAATAATAATTATTTCTTCAAGTAGGGTGTAAAATTAAAAGAAGGAAATGAAATTAAGCATGTTTAGTTAGAAAGCTCTTATAAATAAAAGAAACATTGGAAGAACGCTTAAAAAGACTATTGCTTGATTTATGCAAATGGCACAAAAGGAACAAAGAGCAAGAAATTCACCAGTCACTGCAAGAAAACATACTACTAAAGCTGGTTAGTATGAATTATAATCACTTTTTGCTGTAATGTGAGCATCAAAGAGTGATGCTTAATGTTCAAAATGAGAATCTGGATTACTTGCGGATAACTGTCATTCAAGTCAGTGATGATTTAAGATCATTTGGGGCCCTGGACTCAAAAGATCTACAGGCCCCCTTGGCTCTGGCGGAACGAAATTTATAACAAGGTTAAGTTCAGTTTATCCGGACCCCTGTACGCTCGCCCCAAGCGCCCAATAGATAAACCGGCACTGATTCAAGTACATTCCAAACATCCTCAACCGGAATTAAGTTCGGGGATCTCTCTCGCCATCTCATGCTCTTGCTCTTGCTCTTGATATCTTACTTTTCAAGATATTCATTATGAATTGAGAAAGGTTCGGCATTGTTTTGTTATACATAAATAAAAGTTCTGAATTCACAGAATCTCGAAAAATACAAATATGAAGTTACAGAGCATCGCCGTGTTTTGTTCCATTAACGGAACCTCCTCTGAACGTCCAGCAGACGTTCTGCCTGCCTACAACAAAATGCCACCAATGTGACACTGATCTCGTTCTGTGGTACTATAAGAGGGGTAATATGTCCCTCTTTTACTCCAGATTCTGCTGCAACAAGAATCACTCTGTAAATTGAATCGAGGTTTATGGAACAACACCACATCGTTTTATTAATTGTCTGTACACTTCCGATATTCTCGACTTCATTGCTAGCGCAGCAACGCACTCTAATAGCTGGAAGTCAGGCGCACAATCCTTCAATCATCTGTTAACTATTTCCCTTGAAATCATTTCTCCATTGCTGCTTGCTTGCTTGCTTATTATTAACGCACTTCAAAGCAATACGGTGGCTTCAGTTAATGGACCACGTAATTTTGAGCATTTGTGAAGTGCCCACGACGACATCTGAGCAAGCGGCCCACTTTCTAAATTTCCAAGCCGGATTAACGTAAGGGTGTGGATCTTCGATCGATTTAATGTGCTTATGTAAGTTTAAACGGCAGGTCCTTAGTGCAGTGCTTCTCAAACTTTCAATATTTGCGACCCAATATTCAATCATAATTTTCATCTCACCCCCTCCATACAAATAACAATGCATTCAATTCAATAATACTATAGTTTGACGCTAAGGCTACAATACGACTTTAGTGCCACCGGCGTATATATACGTCTCACTCAACCGGTGCGTCAAATACCCCGGACGTATATATACGTCTTTCCGAAGTACGATCTTTTCGGTGCACTGCTATCCGTAAGTTATAACGAAGGATTTGGAATGCAATAAAAGAACCTTGACAGTGTTTGCGAAGGATTCGCTTATATCAGAGGATTTCCCTATTTATTCATTTATCTCCCTGCCCCCCCCCCAATACATCACATACACGCGCCTACGTGGAAAACGGAGGCTTTGGGGAGCGAATCGCGTAACTTTTAATCGGCAGTAAAGGGAGTACTTATAAACCGTACAAAAAAAAAAATTGTCAAAATAATTTTTAATTTTTGTATATACAGTCGGACCTCTATATAACGAAGTCACTAAATCCCGAAAAAAAGTTCGTTATATGGAAAATTCGTTATATAGAGGTTCATCTTTCAATATTCTTTATAAACAACATAAAACAAATTTTAAATTCATAAACACTGTATATTAAAATAATGTGATTATTCTCACCTCCTTGTAAATTAATATCTATTTATTTTATATATTTTACCTATAAAAAAAAGAGAAAGAAAAACAAAGAAAATAGAAAATAGCAAGAGAGTTAAAAGAGAATGCCTCCCGAACCAAAACTGGCAAGGTAAGAACTGAAGGAGAAAATAATGTGGAATAGTGTTTTTCTGCCATAAATGTGGAAGGGGGTAAGAATTTAAAGTGCCTTGGGTGCCAGGGAGGTTAAAAACAGCCATGAGAAACATAATAGGAAAGGCGACCAATTTAGTATTTATCCAAAAAATACTCAGTTACTACTAATTGCAGTTACCATAATATTGAACCAAATAGCATTTTTTATATAATCATTTTAGGTATTAAAAATTTCCCCAATTAAAGTATAATTTGAACTAAAGTAACCATTTAAGAATTAAATTATTATGAATTATTAAAAATCATTAAAAATGTCCTCTGTTAACATATGTTTATTGTTGCAATAGTGAACTTTCTTATCCTCAAAACCTTGATTAAGAATTTATCTAATCAAACAAGAATGGCCTTCTCTCGTAATTAATATTAACTAACAAATTAATGGTGATCTTTAATATGTTCTGTTTTCCCTTCTTATCATTGTGTATCATTATTATAATATTTAAAATGGCCGGAAAAGCTACATCATCTAATAGTGTGGTATATTAATACTCTTAAAATTGCTCTAATTTTTATTTTCTATGCAATTTATTAACTAAGATCTTCATAAATTTCTACTCCTATAAAAGCAAAAATGAAAAAAAAAACAGTTCTCTTCTACTTTTGTTTGGATGAAGTCCAATACCATCTATCACACAAAATATTACTCACGGTTCTTTAATAATTAGAACAGTGTTTCAACAACATACATATTTTTTAAATCTAAATTTAAAAATACTATTTCCGTATAGCTTTTGAAAAATAACAATGGCTCAAACAGGGAGTTATGTTTTAATTTTGTTATTATGACTCTTATAGGACGAGGTTAAGTAGCTTAGTGAAACACCTTCGTATTCCAAGGAAAATATATTAATTCATTCTGAAATATATTAATAAAGAATCTGGTTCATTTCAATTTACACCTTTCTTGAAGTATCGGCTTGCGTACATCGCTATTTTAATCCAGTTAAGTGACATCTGAGATTGTACCACTCTTTTAATTTTGAATAAATGTTGTGTGGAGACTCTTTGAGGCTCAGTTACATTTAATGAAAAAAAATCCACTGGGAACTATTTTGATTTTGGTACAGGAAGCCACAATGATGTGATTATGGAATCGATGACAGTAGAAGAGTCGAACTGACCGATGGGAGGGACTGCATGGGACACCACGAAAATTCCAAAATAGCCTTTGGTTGAACCGAAACTCTGGCCAACTACTCAACATGAGAATCACTGGATACATGACAAAGGCCATTGGGTTACCGTGGTACATGATTCAATCCAGGAATAGAACCTTAGGAAAATGATGTATACTTGTACATCTTTAATTAATTAGCTATCGGAATAATCCAAGAATGAACCAATCTTAGGATAATAGTAAAACAGAAATCATTAAATAGAATTTGATATTGCATGAAATTTAGAGGATTACAGAGCATATTACAGTTGGTGTATAAAACATATTCAACCTCTCCCCGCCCCCTCTTTTTTTGTTGACAAAACGCTTAAAAATTTTCCATTTTTTTCTTGATAAATGAATAATGAATCTCTTTTTTTTTAATTTTTTAAATGAATGAAGGTTTTTTTTAATGTCCTTTTTGAAATTTAGAATACTTTCTCGAATCCAGTAATAGGAATATTTAATCTGAGGAACGTTTTATGAGAACTCATGCCCTTCCATGAAGAAAAATCAGCGTATTGTTATTTTGTATTTTATTTTGAATAACACACACACAAAATCTTACATTTTATTCAATAGTTTATACATTCAATAAATTTCAGCAGCAATAATTGTTTTTTTTTCTTTTTTTTTCAATTACAGTATTGCATTAAGGTATCCGACTACGTTCGGAACCGTGATTTTAAAAAAGCACATAAATGGATAGTTTTCATCATATTCAGTCTCCCTTAGATTAGAATATATGCATAAAATGGTTTTAAGGACATTATAACAGAACAAATTATTTAAATACAATATTTTGACAAAAGATTTACTTAGAATAACCTTTTTTCACACACAAAATATTCTCCTTTTATAAAAAATGCTTCTAAAACAATAATATTGTGTGTGTGTGTGTTTACATAAAGAAAAGACTTCTCCAGAGAGTCTTAACAAGAATTTTTGAAAAATTCACATTATTTTCAGAGTTACCACCCATTGAAATAATTATCGGCGTTTTTTTCTTTAAATTTCTCCCCTATGATGTAGTAAAATATGGATAAATCCACTTCTAAGTTATATGTTTCAAAAATTCTATTTCAGCCTCTGTACAGAGGCCTGAGCTATAAACATGCAAAATATTATTATATAATAGAAGCATTTTTCATAAAAGGAGAATGTTTTGAAAATGGGTCATTCTGTATTCCTTTTTTGTCAAAGTATTGTACTTAAATAATTTTGTATTGCAATAATATTCTTAGAACAATTTTATATACGTTTTCTAATCTAAGGGACACTAAATATCATAAATATTATCCATTTATACGCTTTTGCAAAACCACGGTTCCGAACGTAGTTGGATACCTTAAGATGTTCTTTTTCATGATAAATAATAAATAATTTCCACAGTGTTATAAAATGTGTGTGTATTTATTGTGCTATAGAGTTTATTATATTAACTATACAAAGTGTAACTTATTCTGCATAAAAGTACTGCACATCTTTCAGTGTTGTAACGTAAATATTTCCAATGTGCACTGCTAACTAGCCTACATGCAACACCAAGGAATAAATCGATTTTCAAACTGTACCATGTGTAGACCTATGTTAAACATGCAGGTGATTAACATTGCAATATACACGTATATTAGTAAAGTCACTGAGCTGAAGGATGATTTTAAGTATTAGAATTGTGTTTTCCTGCTGTTTCCTTTACGAAACCAAATAACGATTTTTGTGAATGTGTAATGGATGAGAGAGGGTCAGATTGGCCAAACGGAAAGTTTGCATCAGCATTATCGCACCTCTGAGCTTCGAGAAAGGCTTAGTGTGGGAATTGCATTGTGAACCGCATTGCGTTATCAAGAACGCTTGCTTAAGAATTTGAGTCTATTGTCACTCTGTGTTAGCCAGTATCAGTAGAAAGAACTTTCAACAAGGTCTCTGTTACTAAGATTACTTCTGTCACAAAACCACTAGTACTTGCATCTACATTGATGAGATTAATGACGACCGTTGACAAACAAGTATTATGATATCGTCTTTGCAAATTTGAATAACATTTCTGCCTACGTCACTACAATGACCGTACTCTAGTCTGACCGCTGCGACAAGCATTATGCATCCAAAACTGGTCCTTTAACCTGGTGTTTAAGGTTTAAAGTCCCACTGAATTTTACTATTGAGCCCCCTTAATATGTGTAGTACATTCAATAACCAAAAATACGTTTTTAGTTTAGGAATTCACTGTTGTCCCGTAACTTCAAGACTTGTCTTTGGTCAAGTTTTAACCAGGCAATGCAAGCCACTACCAAACAACAATGCTCGTCAATTTTTCGTTGCTCACTTGCTCTCACAGCTAATTTGCCTGTTTTTTTGTCGGTTGCCTATCGAACACGTGTAATCGGCAATTGGCAATCGACTGACCCAGTAGACACCCCTGCTACTGACCAGATGATCATGTCAAAATAAGGAAGCAACATTAGCTGGAGCGTACTCCAGAAACATATCTACGACGTCTTTCTTTCAATATCAAGGTGTGTCGCAGTATTATTGTCAGAAACATAGAATGCACAATATATTTATTTCTTCGTGTTCGTTAAGGTTTTTCTATTCCAATAATAATTTATCTTTTTATCCAACAAATTTGGTTTTTTATACCTTTTATCCCTCATAATGTTGCTAGTAATGTAAAAATAATAGTTATTTTATTGTTTTATATACTACATACTGCAACTATATAAATTCCACATTTAGGTAGGTTAACTTCCTACCTAGATGCTCGGTAGATTTTTTATTGACAAAGGAATAGATGGAACAAAAATAATTTAAACATCACTGCTGTAGAAGCAAAATCCTCTACTGCATAATCTCATTCTCAATTTTTCTTTGTCAATTAATTTCCACAATGTATTTTTTAGAATTGATCCTTTGATGTCGTATCTATTTTTTTTCTACTTGTAAAAGAAATACAAATCTAATAAATGCTTAAATATGTTTAGTTGATATTTGGAGAACAACATATTTATGATATTAGAATTAATTTCAAAGAACTAGTGCTATTACAAGACATACAGTTTTTTTTTTTTTTTTTTTTTTTTTTTTACAATTTGAGTTTATACGTGAACTTAATCTTGTTGTAAGAAATATTTTGTAAAAGCTAAATTTCAAAGTTTTAAATTTTATTAGCCATCAGTGGTCTATTAATTTATTAATAAAGTCTATCAGACCACTTTTCAAATCCCTGCTTTTGCCAATATTAGGGATTGCAATATCGGATCAAAAGTTCAATACCGGTGTTCGGTATTTTCTAGATCTTAATACCGGGACACCGGTTTTAATACTGATAATAGAAATTTTAGAAAAAGAAAGAAAACCAAGGTATTTCTTTGGTTTATTTGCCAGTTTTATTAGAAGCGTAAATACCACAAAAAATAATTTGAATCTTATAAATTATATAACAGTATATAAACAATCACAAAAAAGTAAAAGAACGTCTCATTTATTTAAATCACAAAAAAGGGTAAATATCACTATTCAATCACTAGTACTATTACAAATTTTTGAAATGGGATCTTAAAAAGCATAATGCATACTGAATGTACTGAATGATATATGCAAATACAATATAAATAATAAACTCATCAATTTAAAAAATATCGAAGTATTACGCACTTTCTTCACAACTACAACCTTATTTTCACAGATACGAATATCAGACTATGAATCCTGCGCGTGTGCAGTATTACTCTGAGCTGTAATAGGTTAGCTTTGCCCCGCCTCCTTGGATGTTTAACTTATTTTATCACGTCTCTTGATTCTACAAAGCAACTTAATATTCATAGTCTAATTAATTTCACCTATTAGGGAGACATTAAAATAAAAACGTATACCGTTTTGCTAAGTTGGCAATCACTGAACATATAGTGGAGATAATTTTAAAAAACAATTTTTTAATTACCGAAAAAACGGTATTTAAACTTGTGAATACTGGTATTACAAAATTGTACAAATGACTCAAAATACTGGTATTCGGTATCCCGTTATACCGGTATTGCAATCCCTAGCCAATATTGAGCATCGTTTTTGAAAATAGCTATAACATTGATAAATTTCTCTTACAATTAATATTAGATTAAAATAAAAAGCATGCAAAAATTGAATATAGTTATTCTATTAATCCATTGATGTATTACAGCTGCTCATAAAATATCAGGAATTCTAGAAAGAATTTAAGTATAATTATACTGCAAAGAATTTCACAAAAGTTGTGAGACTGCCATGTTTATTTTGAAAACTGCTTCTTTGTACTTCGGTTATTTTGAACATTTTGGTTTAAACGATTTTTTCAGTGGTCTTTGTAAAAATTACTTGCTGAAGCAGTGAATATTTGTATGCGTGTATATATATTAAAACAGTTCTCTTTATAAAACTCTACAAATAACTCTTTTTTGTTTATTATTTTATTTATTTTTGAAATTAAAATTGTCAAAATCAAATAAAATGCAGGAATTTTAACAACACGTGCAAAATCAAATAACTTTCTTTTTCAAAAGAACTTTGTAACAATATATGAATAAATAAAAATTTACATTGTATCTTTTAACATTTTATAGCTTCAGTGCACTTACATAGAGTACTTGTATTGAATTATTGCAATGAATATTATTGTGCATAAGCTTAAAACAAAAGATTATTTGTCATGCTTTAAACTTTCATCATATTTTCCATGAATTTTATTATTGTGTTGAAAAACGCAATAAAAAGTTGTTGTTTTCATTAAAAGAACTAACTATAAAGCACCTACTTTTAAATAACTTTGAATTCATGCAGAATTATTTTTCTTCATTTTATGGGTTGTTTATTGAAAGCAGGATAGAATCTGAAAGAGGTTCTAAACTTTCTATTGGAGATGCATAAGCAATAATGGAATTACAATCAATTCCAATCTCTTTGTAAAATTCAAAAACCATAAGAGACTCCTCTTTTCTAAATTTCCATACCAAAAAAAAACACAAGCAAACCCTTCTCTTTACCAACGGTTTTAGGTTCAAACTCGATGGGTTTCCCGAAAGAATTCGAATCTTATTATTCCATGCACGTAAGTCAACACTCCTTGATTGACAAAGAAGCTCCAGGTTGCCCCTACCCAGGCAAAATCTGGAATCAACCCCCTCTTGGCATGATCGCTTTTCATCGATTCTTCACACACACATTCTCCTCTGACATCCCGGAAGCAAAACAGTAAGATCCTTTCGGGAAAAGCTTTACTTTCCCCTTATCGAATTTCTCCCGAGAGTTTTCCTTCGGCGTCTGTTGTTTTTATAGGCCCCTTTCTGGCATTATTCTTATGGGAAAGCTTTCATTGATAAAGTTTATGACTTTCCAATATGAATATTAGGAAATCCATTGCTTGCTACGATTGTTTAAATATTTATCAATTATATCGCTGTGTATAAATAAACGGCCCTTCTTCAGAATTCTTTTTTTTATCTTCGTTTTGCTCTAAAGCATTGATAATGAATTGTTTGATTTGCAGCATTACTATTACGAGAAGAGAACGAAAAATTCCCTGTAATTAACTTATTCTAATTCTTCTTCGTCCTTTTTGCATTATTAAATATTTCTTTCTTTCAGCTGCCTTCTTTTTAAAAGCAGAAATTCTGATTTTTCCTTATCTTATGGAAAATGTTTATTCGTTAACAATCTGAATAAAGAATATATCGAAATGTTTCTTGTTTATCTTTTGAATTCATTAAATATGTATGCCATTATCTGTGATTAGATACATCAATAATGTACTACTATTTATTAATTTTTACTCTTGTATATTCCTCACATTGTGATTTGATTACAGCAAAAGTAATTTTTCACGCTTTAAGGCAATTTGGTATCGGTATATATGTTGAAATATTTAATAAATGACCTCAGATGACAATATTTTTCAATCCCAGATACTTTCTCTTTGTGTTATTTCTACCATTTTCCGTTCATTACTATTTCTTTTCTAAACGAAATTAACAAATTATGGGGAAATAATTTCCGAATCTTATGAATGCTCAGTATACTATTCTATAAATTCTAAATGGCAGAAAATTATTTACAATGTTAAGATGAAGCACATTACATATGGTTAATCAAATTTTGAGATTTTTTTCTACAATTCTCATTGAACGTTGAAATAGTTTTACCCAAATAATAGTTTTAATATTTTAAATCTTTTTGGGAAGAATCAAAAAAAAATTTATAATTTACCCACAAATGAGAAACAATTACTTTTATTACAAAACAAACTTTCAAAGAATTCGTAATCAATATAAGTTTTTATTCTACGTTCCACTTTTGAAGAGAATAAATTCTTCGAGTGTAAGTCCCATGAATGGAACGAAGTAAACGCTATTCAATAACTCAGAAGCCATTCTTTCATGAAAGCACTTTTCTCTTTCTTGCGTTCATATATCTTTGGGTTCTTAAAGTTTATCGTAATGTTCTCTTAATTTTTTTTTTTTCATTTTGATGGTAATGCTGTTCTTTGTAAAAGAACAATCAAACTTTCTTCAAAACCATCGAGACTTTCGCAAACTACTACATTTGAAATATATATTTTTTTTTTTTACTTTGCTTATAAAATTCAAAGGAAATCGAAATCTCGATAAACATTATGAAAGAAACTTTTGTATCTTATACTACGGAAATCATTTTCTAGATACACTTTCCTTTAAAAAAAAAATAAAAAAATTTGGCACTCAGTTTGTTTTTGTTTAAATATACTGTCTGCTTCTCTCTCTCTCTCTCTCTCTTTCTCTCTCTCTCCCTCTCTCTCACTCCAGACAATAAAAATAATAAATGAATTCCAAAATAGTTTTATCCAAATATATTCTCAAACATGTAATGAAACTTTATCAAGAATAATATCTTCAAGGATTTAGTAGGACTCAGAAGACTTCAAAGTCTTAGAAGCTAAGATACTGTTAATAATGATTTGAAAGTTGATGACAAATGCAATTTTATGTTTTGTTCTCTCTGGCATACAAATGTGTTTGTTAGCATATTCTCAATCAAAAACAGTTCGTCCTCCAACAACAAAGTGATTACTTGAATCATTTATCAACACATTAAAAAAAACTGAAAAAACTAAATGACATAACAGTCAAATTACGTATCTCTCTCTCTCTCTCTCTCTCTCTATATATATATATATATATATATTTCTTTTAAAGACTAATTGTGAATAATAAATAAAACAAATAATAATAGAGCGAACTCCATACTACGGCGAAGGGATTTGAGGGTGAATAGGACTATTTAAGGTAGAGCGAGAGCACTGATATACATAAGAGAATAAACGAGTGAAAGAGGCTGGTGATTCCTTGCTGTAATGATGTCTTTTGTTCCATCCGATTAGGCGCCAAAGGGCCGCCATGTTGAAATGATGATGCATGAACGATAATAAGGTACAGATATTTTAAAGATTACTTCCTTCATTTACCAGCAGGCCTGGAACCTGACATATATATCTATATATATACAGAGTGTGTCCGAAAAGTATGACTACCCTTTCAAATATTATTTACAAAAAATAAATACAAAAACTCCTTGTGGATTTTTTTTGTTCCATTAAGGAAATATTAAAGTTTTTTTGCAATGCTTTATTGCATGATTTCAATGTGCTGACCATTAATTGCGAGCAAAACATCCTCTCTACTTTACAAGATTTCTAACCACGTTCTATGAAATATTGCGAGATGAGCAATCTGTTGCCACTGTAATTCGACTTTTTATTTCATCAGTGTCACTAATTGAGGATTGTTAAATAATATTTTTCACGTATACCTACAAAAAGAAAGTCCACAGGTGACCTGGGTGGCCACACTATTGGACTTCATGTTCCCATCCATCGTCCGGGGAACTCTTTCTCTCTTCTTAACCCCAGTGTGGTGGTGCCACATTCATGCTTAAATGTGCTGGGTATTTAAACTCAATAAACCATTCTACAAACTGCGCTAGTTCTTGAGGTGAAGCCATTTTGAAACGAGAAGGTTGCAAAACGTGGACGTTGTGTGATCTACTTTACACTTCATTAAACATAATCTTTAACATTTTCTTAATGGAACAGAAGAAACCATAGTTAAAGATTTTTGTTTGCTTATTTTTTATTAAATTTTTGAAAGTATAGTCATATTTTTTGGACACCATATATTATTTCTGACCTATACTGCCTAAGTGTACTTCTATTTTTGCTTTGCTTTGTTAGAACTAATGAAAGTTGTTACTTCTTATAATATGCACAAAATTACGGAGCAGCTGAGAGCGCACTCGTTTGTTATTGTCTTGCCTTAGTTATACGTCGTGGATTCCTGCTGCTTATGATGCAAAATTTTTCTACGCATAGCATAATCAATTTCGTTCACAGAACTGTAATTTAAAGCTTATTTGTGTAATATTTATTATTTTTAACTGTTACGTAATCTTTCTAGTTCAGCAAAAGAACGAAAAGTGCAAGATAGTAAGTGTAACAGAGAATTTCAAACTTGGTAAATCTAGAAATATATCATTATTAGTAAAGGAGAGAAAGCGGTGTGTGTTTTATGTTCTAGAACAGTGGTATGCAGAAAATCGTCTGTAAAACACCACTTTGAAACAAATCACAAACCCTCTTGTCAAAAAAGAGAACGAGCCATAGCAAAAATAATTAAATGCTTAGAAACCATTTGTCAGATGACTCCAATTCAGCATGCATTATTTCTAAAAGATACATCTTACAATACTAATATAAGTTAATTGTTATCCAATCTGCTAAACATCTACTAAAACATTTACAACAATACAGTACAAAGGGAATTTTTTCGTAGTAAATAAAGAATTTTGAGTTGTTAGTATTAAGTTTTATTGTTTTCCCAGCAATCACAAGTCAAAATTATTTGATGGTGCGTCTATATTTTATTAAACACTTCTTTAGAAAAAGTGGCACGTTGATATATAAAGAATCGCCACTCTTGTTCTAGGGGTATGAAAATTAAGAGCGAGACAAGAAAGTACTCTTTCTGCAAACTCTGCCACGACACGGTCCTTAAATCCGAACATCTTTTCTCATGTCTTGCCATTGTGGAAAAATTGAAGCATATTGGCAACAACTATCACATTTTTTAATTGATATCATAAATGAGGTAAACAATCTTAACCCTTAACTTCGCACTGATGCATTTCTTCAACATATGGTTTATTTTAATTTAACAGACACAATATTTTTTTAATTACCTACAAATCACTTATTTGAGAAAAAAGGATTACAGTAATGAAATACGTGATAATTTTGTCACTAGATGGAAGTACATTTTTTCCAGAAATCGTAACAACTATAAAAATCTCTGATGCCTCAAGAACTGTGTTTTTGCTATAAAAAGAACCCATTATATTTTATGCTTCCTCTTGTTTATTGACGAAATAAATTACCCGGTAAGAAATTTAAACATTTTATGATGAATAATAAAATCCTCATATAAAAAAAAGTTTTGTAATTTACAGCACTACTGTTAAATGTTGCACTTCTGCAACAAACAAAAAAATGACTAAAATTCAATTTAAAACTGCTTAATTTTTTTTTTTTATATTTTTCGATTTTATTATTACTTGAGAACTAGCTGATATAACTTTTTCATAAAAATTTAAAAAATTGCGAAGTTAAGGGTTAAAAATATTTAACTTCTATATAAAATCAAAAAATCAAAAAAAAAAAGAGATCTAAGTGGAAATTTAACTGGCATTTGCATGAAACATTTTTAACTTCATAGAAAAAGTAGAACCAATGAACGAAATGTGAATTGTCGTTCAAAAACGAAGATATTAATGTGTTTTATTCAGACTTTAAACTCAGATATTTAAAATGTGTGCATTACTTCCGATACAGAGACGTCTTAAGGCATGTGCCGACTGGGCCCGGGCCACTGGCGTAGCTAGTTCTGAGTGGGCCCTGTATCAAAAATCCTTCGGAGCTCTTTGCTAGATATGAAAAATCCTGTTAGTCGAACTGCAGTTACACATGTTGGGGCCCCTGTAGCTCGAAGGCTCCGTATCATTGATATGGTGGTAGCTACGTCCTTGGCCCGAGCCCATGGCTTCGTTTCGTTCATGACTCATTCTTAATAAGATCATGATCCTGATAATTTTAATGGTCAAATGTTATTCCCGTACATATTCTCCAAAACACAGGGAATTTCAAGCTGCATGTCAACCGACAAAAGTGACAAGACTGTATTATTATATGATGACCATTGTTCAATCCTAGGCTTATACCATAAACCAGAGTTTCTCAAACTGTGGGAAGCACCCCCTAGGGGAGCGTGATAACTCTACGAGGGGAGCGTGATCCTATTGAAAAGTCGAAAACAAAGCATTATTTTAAAAAAATGATTAATTTACTGAAAGTAAACAATCAAAATATATTCTGACATAATAAAAAATAAAATACACATTTACACTGATATAATACACTTATAAATGTATCAGTATGTTCAATGTATTTAATAATTAATTTAATTAATTTAACAATACTAAATTAAGAAAAAGTTTAATAATTACCAAAAACCCCGTGGGTTTTATCATATAAAAAATTTAATAATTATCTTGATAATTTGTACGATTTATAATTAATCCCTTAAAACTGCGATTGAAAGCTACACGATTCGCTTCTCTATGCCAATATTTTTCACGTAGGCGCGTTTGTGATGTATATGGGGG